>CAUYSK010048616.1:0-68505 GCA_963575035.1 Avahi laniger | reverse complement strand
GGGGCGTGTTCTTGTGAGGGTGTGTGCAGGTATGGGCAGAGGTGTGCACATGGCAACATGTATTTGTGGGGGACGTGTAGAAGAGCATTTAAGCAAGTATAGCTGTGTCTGTATTTTTCATTTCCTCTTTTTCTTAAGAAAGATTTCTTTGAAGATTCAAGCCCCTGTCTTGAGCCTGGCTTCCATCTGTGCCTCCAGTTCCAGACTCTCCCACTCCCCATCTCAGCTCTCCCCACTGATTCTCCTGTCTTCCCTGAAGCAGCCACTCTACTCTCTGAGCCCACACCTCCTGGGCTTTGGAATTTGAGCTGCTTCTTTCCCTAAGTTGATGCAATGCAGGTGAGGGTTCTTTGCAATCTGGGGAAGATTCATGGAGGAGGTGGCATTTGAGCAAGCTTTGAAGTCCGCTTTGAGTGCCAGTTGGAAGTGGCCCTTACCAGCCGCAGTTCCTGCACCCACCACCCCCACGCCTGGGGCAGGCTGGGCAGGGCCGGGAGGTGGGTGGGCAGAAGGATGCCAGGCAGTGAGCCTTGGGCTTCATTGGCCATGTCTGCATCCAGCCCGCTCTGGCACACATGTGAAGCCCCCTCCCTGCTGCTGCCCCAACTCTCCCCAACTTTCCCTTCCCCTCACTGTCATAATCCTGCCCTTGGCCTGAAAAATCACAGAAAACAATCAATCAGAACAAAGGCCAGACAGGCACCCACCAATTCCAGTAAAGGACAGTTCAGGGCATCCCCCAATCGAAGCAAAGGGCAGGTTGAGGAGCCCACCAATCAGAACAAAGGACAGACTGTTCTTTCTAAGCCCCCTGGGGCAGAGCTGGGGTTGGGTGCTGAGCAGGAGCCATACAGGGGCTAGAGATCCAGAGGTTTGGGTTCTGGACCTGGCTCTGCCCTGACTGGCTGGCTGACCACAGGTGGGTCATTGCTTCTCTTTGAGCCTCAGTTTCCCCATATGTCAAATGGGGAGACTCAGCTATCTGAAGCCTGTGGCTTTGCAGAATTTCTTTCCCCGTATCAGGCTCACTCCATCACCTGGGCCCCTCTTCCCCAACCCTACAGCACACCTGTCAGACTGCACCGAGGGCAGGGTCTCTCAGGGGCCAGCTCCTGACCTCCCTGCTTGCAGGCAGGACTAGACCTAAATCAGCACCGCCTTCTTCCCCCTGCCCTTAGAGCCCCAATCTGGGGTGCTTGGGTCTAGAAGACTTTATTTTGGAACATCAGCTTTTCCTCCCCTCTTTAGCCTTCAGAATTGACTTTGGAAGGCCACAACAGCCTACATGTATACTGCGTGTAGGTGTCAGGTGTTGCTCAAGCCCTTGCCCTGTGAGTCTATAAGGAAGCAGCTGGTGAGAACCTGTGTGTGTGCATCTGTGTGTCTGTCTGGAGGGTGTCTGAAGGCACGCTGGGGTGTCTGCGAGGATGTGGGGATCTATGGCCGTGTGGCACTGAGGATGTGTGAACTGTGATGAGGAGCTCCTAAGGGTCAAAGGACAAACGATCCAGTTTGGGGATTGTGTTGTCTGGAATAAGCAGCTTCCTGTGTCTGAGGGCCGATTTCTCCCCATGACCAAGATGTGCCTTCATCCTTGAGCAGTGGCAGGGATCAAAGGGAGACTGGCTGAGGGTGGGGAAAGCAATGCCCAGTGAGCATTTGGGGAGAAAGCCTATTGCTGCCCCCTCATCCTGGGAACACGGGATTGGGTGGGGGTGGGGGAGGAAAAGGCAGCCAGGAAGATCCAAAAGTGAAACCTGGAGCTGAAGCCTGAACCCCAAGTTCACTTAGACCGCAGTATAGAACTCCCCTTTGTAGCTTTTCTGAAAAATGGGCATTCAGCCCATTCTTGCACACCCTCCGGGATGGGGAGCTCACTTCCTCCCTCTCTCCTGGTGGCCTCTGCCTCTGTGGCATGACTCTGCTTGGAAGAAGGCCTTTCATCCCACTGGACTGAGGCCAGCCTCCTGTGAAATCCTATGGGTCCCCAGGCTGTCCGTGGAGCCACAGAGTTCAGTTCCCCCAGCCAGGAGGATCTCACAGATTGGAGTTGGCGACTGATAACCCTGGGTCTACTCTGCCTTAGGCGGGGCGTCCCTAGGTCATCCAGTCTCAGTTACATGCAGGACTTGGTTTCCAGTTCCCTCCTTACATGGGTCACCTCCTACGGATGAGTCTCATCTTGTCCTCCCATGGAGCACAATGAAGTAGGGATGGTTTGAGGGAACTATTTGGGTTAAGAGACCTCTATTAATACACCCTACAGCTTCTGCATTTTTATTTCTTACCAGCCACACTTACCCTGTGGGCTCATGCTGAGTTCGTGGTCCACTAAGACCCTCAACCTCATATCCTTTCTACATGAATGGAGGCCAAGCCAGGTCGCTTTCATCTTGTAGTTAATCACTTTGCTTTTTGAACACAAACCCAGCCATCCACAGGGAAGACATCTGAAAGGACTTCCAAGGGCTGGGGGGAGGGCATGGCGGAGTGGATGGTGTGAGTCACGATCCTGCCTTGGCCCTGGCTCCCCAGTTCCGTTACCTTTCTCTTTGATCCCCGTGGCTCTGGCCAAGTTAATAGAGCGAGAAGCAGGGACTTTCGTTGTCTCTGTTCCGGCTCTGCAAGGACGAGGCCTGTTCCTGGGATGGGGAGACTGGGAAGCAGTCAAGGCTGACTTCTCCTTTCTCTCCTGTGGTTGCCAGGGGTGGCCCAACTGCTCTCCCACCTTATGGGTCATGCACCCTCTGGACTCTTGCTACTCTCAACCCAGCCCCTCACTAGGCTGGAAAACAAGCCTGGGTGAGACCCCCCGTCTTCCGGAGACAGCGAATGGGACCCAGCCTCAGTGAATGCTCAGCCGAGCACCTGCTCTGTGCTGGGCACTCTGGGAGGCGCTTTCAGTGCTCAGTTTCATTGCTATTTTCATGTTTCACTGCTCAGTTTCACGGCTGGTAGTGGGCAATAGCCACAGTTGCCCGCGATTTACAGATAGGAGACTGAGGCTCAGTAACTCGACCAGGACACACGCTGCTAATACATAGTGGAGCTAGGATTCAAGTTTGGGTTTTTCTGTTTGCTTGCTTTGCTCCGTTTTAATGTGGAGGCTTGTATTTTCCCTGCTATGCCAGAGTTGTCCTCGACTAAAGGACAAAAGACCTGGGGCCTACTCCAGGCTTGGCCTCTTGACTCACTGTGAGGCCTTTGCTAAGTCCCTGGCCCTTCTCTGAGCCTGAGTTTCCCCATCTGTAAGATGAGAGGACTCGGACATTTTATGACCTTAAGACCGTTTGATTTTGAGATCCTAAGATCCCAGGATTCAAGTGTCTGAGAGCCTCAGGCTCTGGTCTAAGCTGGGGGTGTTGTGCTCACAGCCCTCTGGGCGAGTGGCGCTGCCCTGGCCTGCCTGGCAAAGCCCTCACTGCCCCTTCCTCTCTTCCAGGACGCTTTGCTGAGCCTGGGTTCTGTCATCAACATCGCGGGCCTGCAGCGGGCTGTCAAGGAGGCCCTGTTGGCTGTGCTCCCCAGAGTGGTAGGTGCTCACTCCACCCCCCAAACCTTGACCAGCTCGTGCTGCACCAGGGTCAAGAAGGAAGGAAGAGGCAGGGTCCCCACCCAGAGCACTCTCATGGGAAAGTGAAGGGTCTGGGTGAGTGTTCTGAGAGGGCTTTCTGGAGGAGGAGGCCCGAAACTAAGCACCAAAGAATGAATTTGCACAGGAATCCTGCAATGTCTGAGCCAGAAGGGGCCTTAGAGGTTAATTGGGAAAACTGTGTCTCAGATAAAGGAAAGGATTCACCTAGGATAACAGTTAGGACAGAGTGGAGTTAGGTGGGTTTTGGGATATGTGTAGCAGGAGAGGTTGAGGGTAGACATGCGGTGCTAGAATAGGGCTCAGCCTTGATGACTAGATCTGCAGTGGGTTAAAGTGCTCTGCCTGGAGACAGGAGGCTGGAAAAATGGCCTCTAGCAATCTTTCAGCTTCTCTGTCCCATCCCAATACCATGGGTGGGGCTGCAGGTTTGGGGCAGGTAGAGAGTGGTGACCACGGTTGCCTGAGCCTAGAGTGCCACGTTGGGGGAATCGTGCCCCTCTTCAGCTGTCCTAGGCCCCTCCCCAGCCTGGCTTCAGTGGCTACTGTTCCTCCTTCGGACAGGAGGGTGGGTAAACTGGCCCTCAAGGCCCAAAGCAGCAGGGGTCTCAATCGTGCCAGATAGAGGAAAGTAGGACTTTTGGAGCTGGGGGAAGCAGGTCTGATCCAGCCTTGGGGGCACGGAAGACTTCCTGGAGGAGGAGGTGCCCAAACTGAGTCCTGATGGCCTTGAATGTCCTCCCTCCTACTCTAAATACCAGTCAAGGGCAGCCTCTGCTCCAGGAAATAGGACCAACTCAGAATGCAAACTTCCCACCCCACCAGAGCCCATTGTCCCTGAATCTGCTTGATGGATGAACCACAGAGGCCCAGAAAGGGAGGGCACTTCCCCCAAGGTCACACAGCATGACAGGGACAAATGGGACTTGGCACCTAAGCACCCCCTTTCCTTCTCCTCTGCTCTGCCTTCCCCAAACCTCCTAGAAGTTCAGAGCCCAGAAGGAGGGCTAATGAGTGAGCTTTATTGAGCGTGAAATTGGTAGGAAGTGGGTGGTGTATTGGTGCCCCAAAATAAATCTTCCCAGAGAGGGATGGGACTGAGGCAACATCTGGCCTGGGGCAGAGGCACATGGGTGGGGGGGGAAGCTGGCAAGTTAGTTTCCACAGGGCTGCCCTGAGTGCCCTTATGGCCACTGAGGCTGCCTTGGGGGCAGGGAGGAGGAAGTGAGGCTCCTTTTGCACAGGCAGGGTGCCCTGGCGGGTGTGCCAGTGTAGACGTGCTGCATTGGATCAGTGGTCTCCCCAGAGCTGGGGGCTGGACAACAGCTGTGGTCTAGGAGCCTGGCCCACCCGAGACCTGCAGGCTCTAGGGAAGCCCTGACTGTGGGGAGCCCCGGCTGGACCGCGTGGAGGGCTCAGCCCCCAGTGAGGTTAAGGGAGCTGAGGTCGGCTCTGCCCCCAGGAAGGGGTTGGGAGGTGGGGAGGGGTCCCCCCTCTTCAGGGAGGAGAGCTGCTGGCACCTGGCTTCCTCATCAGCACCCATTGTGGCAGGCAGCCCCGAATGCAGATGGTGCTGTTGTGTCTGAAATGGTTCCCTCCTTCTCTCCAATAAACTCAGCTAATTTTAACTCAGAGGACTGAGAGTGAGGGGGTGGGAGACACACGGACGTCCGGAAGTGAAGTGAGGATCTGTCTCCCTCTGCCCCGACGACAAGGACCGATTACCCACCCCTCTCTGCCTGGGCAGGATTCTCTGGGTGACCCTGGATGGTCTTAACCTCTTAGGGCGGAATACCCCAGGCCCCTCCCAGACTGCTGGAAGAGTAGGATGAGGAGAAGGAGGCCGAATATAGCAGAGGAGTGGGCGGCCTCCTTCCCACCGGATTCTTCAACCCTGAGTTCCCCGCCTAGACGCCTAGACTCTCCTCCCAGGAGGACAAGGGGGCTCCAAGCCAGACAAGAGGATGTCTGCCCTGCTCACTCCCCTCCGGCCCTGCACCGAACCTGGCTCAGTGTCTCTGCAAGTGGCAGCCAGGACATCTCCTGGGGGGTGGGAGGAGGTAGGGGCTGGCTGGGGACAGCCAAGGGCATTAAGAGTGGCTGGAAGGATTAGGGACTCTCAGAGTCATAAAAGGAAACTGCTTCTGCCTAGAATTCCATGCTCACTGAGGGTGGGCCTTTAACACTGAGCTCCACTGTCACCTCCTCCGGAAGCCCTCCAGGATACCCCTCACACCCCTAGCAGAAAGGAGAGCCTTCCTCCACCCTCCCACAGAGAAAAGAGCAGAGATCCTCTGCAGCGCTGTGCTGAATGGGGCTTGGTTAGGGATGCCTAAGGGGTGCAAGTTCTGTTTGGAAGGAATGTGAATTTTTGCCTGTAGGTCAGTGAGGGCAACTACTTTTGCCAAGACATGGCCTGGAATTGAGGCCCAAGACTGCTCTGGGTCCTTGGGGAGGGCAGATTGAAGAGCTGAAGATTTAACAAGCCTGGAGCAAAAGCTTTGATCTCCCCCTGGGGAATGATCGGTCCAAAATACAAATCTGCTCAAGTCTCTCCCCTTGGCTCATGGCCCACCCCTCCCCCAGCCCTGTTTATAAGGCCCTTCATGCTCAGCCAGGATGACCCCAGCCTTCCACCCCTGTGTCCCTTGCCCCGCTGTCAGTTCCTAAATGCTCTATGGTCTCTACACCTCTGGACCTACCTGCATATCTGCTACTGGGCTCGGAGCCTGTCTACACCCAGCCCACTCCCTGAATGTGTTTAATTCTCACTCAGTTACAGCTTAAAGGTCACTTCCTCCAGGAAGGCCTCCCCCTCTTCCCCCCCACTGAGGATGGGTGCAGTGCCCTGCTGTGTGCTCCTCTCCTCTCAGGTCGTGGGTTTTTGGTTTCTTGTGGAGTTGTGGGAGGGAAGCTTCCTGGGCATTCTGAGCCCCTTGCCTGGTGTGGGCCAGAGTGGATGCTCAGTTACAGTTTGCTCAATGACTGAGGCTGGAGTCAGGCAGGGAGATCTCCCCTGGGGAGGGTCATTTGTCTGCACCTTTGGCCCTTCAAACTCTTTCCCCAGCACCTTGGATTTGGGGTGATAGGTGAAGAATGTTGCAGATTCCTGCATGACTGCCTGCCCAGAACCCCTCCCAAAAGAAGGTGAGGTACTCAGTTCATGAGGGTGTTTTGCCACACTGGCTGCACATTAGAATCACTTGGGGAGCAAAATCAAACAAATAAACAAACAAACAAACACAGAGCTCTACTCCCAGGGAGTCTGTGACCTTGCCATACAGACCTCCGTGTACAGGCTGGGACTGGGCAGCTGGGAGGGCCTCTCCGCAGGGTCTCACGAGTGTCTTCTCTCCTAGGAGACTGTCTACACCTACCTGCTGGATGGGGAGTCCCGGCTGGTGTGTGCAGACCCCCCACATGAGCTCCCCCAGGAGGGGAAAGTCCGGTGAGCCATTCTCTGCACCCCCCATTGCCCTCCCGCGCGGCCGAGGTTTCTCAGGGCTGAGGCACCTTCCAAGGTCATCTGGTCTGACCCTCCCCATCCAACTTTGACCCCAGCCTCCCTGCCAGGTGGGGTTCTTGGCCAGGTCATTGACCCCAGCATAGAAGAGCAAAAGTAATGTCTTCTCTCTGTTGGGGGAATGGGTGGGCCCAGGGAAAGTGCCAGGAGGTAGGCTTTCTGCTCATAGAGTTCTTCTAAATTGCTGTGGACTCCTCAGGGCGAAGTCTCAGAATGCCGGGGCTGCAGTGTCTATCAGTTAGAATCCCAGCTACGAGAACTACCCATGAGGCTGGACTCAGAGTCGCAGGATGCGGGGCCTGCAGGAGCTCGTGGTGCCAACCTCCTGTACCTAAGAAAGGGAGACCAGAGGCAGCATCCTGCTGAGGGTCCTGGAGCCCCACTGCCTGGATTCAAATCCCAGCTCCCTGTGTAATCTTAGGCAAATCACACAATCTCTCTGTGCTTCAGTTTTCTTGTTTGTGAAATGGTGATAACAATAGTACTTGTCTCACAGGGTTGTTGGGAGGGTTAAATGCATTTAACACATGTAAAACATTTAAAATAGGCTGATCTTGATGAGTGCTATCTTTTGGGTATCATCATTATGATAGAATCCTGGAATTGCTGACTTTAGAGTCATGGGGTCAGCGCCTGATGGTCCCCTGATACCTCTGAACCCACTGAATTCAACCTCATTTTCCAGATGGGCAGATGTCATGAGACGTGTCCAAGGCCACATGCCAGGTATGAGGCACAGCCAGGCCTGGGACATAGGTCTCCTGGCTTCTGGCCGCTCAGGGGACAGCGAGATAAAGTGGAACTTGTCAGATGAGAGTGTATGGAGGGCAGGAGAGCTGGTGGGGAGGAGGCGGCTCGGGAGGATGAGGCCATGGCTTTCCAAGCACTGAACAAGGGCCATTGTGGGGCCCAAGTAGCACGGCGCAGGGAGCTGGGGCAGAGGGGGTGCCCGCGGGTGTTCCCAGAAGGCAGCTCTCCACTCCTGTGAGGGAGGGCTTTTCAAACAGGCCAAGCGGTCAGCGGATGTGGCTTTTTCAGGTAGTAGCTAAGCCTGGGCAGCCAGTCGCCTTTCGCAGAGACCACAGAGAGAATTCTTGTTTGGGGATGCTGGACTTGGGTCCTGAGGCTCCCCCTGCACTTGGAACCCTGGATTCTAGGGTGCTGGTCTCTCCCCCACATCTGCATGGAAGTAGCTGGTTCCTCTCTAATAGCTCAGAGTCTTCCCCTCCTGTTTTCCCAACTGAGTTCTTTTGGCTTCTCCCCTCGAAGACTGTGAACAAAGCCACTGACCACGCCTCTCTGGCCTCCATATCTCATCTGGAAGGTCTTTGGGCTCTTAAGAAAAAATAATGCTGTAATATCCCCTGTTCTCTTCTGAGCCAGCCCCTCCCACCCCTAGTTCTAAAGAACTTTGCCTAATATGAACTCAACTCCTCTGGGAAGGCTCCTTGAAGCAGCCCGGGCGGCCTTCCCGGGGGTGGAGGATATGAGGCTTAGTGCCCCCTTCTCACCCACGCACGCTCGCCTCAGGCCATCTGCTGCGTGGAGGAGAGGGTGGGTGTCTGCGGTTTGGGCCTCTTTGAGGGGGCTCGGACCCTCCACAGCCCTTTATCACCCTCCCCCAAACACTTCCTACACTCGGTAAAGCCTTTGGAAAAGGTATCAAAAAAAAGCATTAAAAGTGAATGTTCAAATGCAATTAGCTCAGAGCTCAGTGGAGATGGGAGGCGAGTGCCTGGGAGGTGAGAGACAGGGGTCAGGGATTCCGCGAGGCCGAGGAGATCAGTGTCCATCAGGCCGGCCAGGACTAGGGTGGAGGTTCAGGCTCAGTGCTCTCTCTGGTACTGTGCTCCGCCGGCCGGCCGTGGTGTCTGTCTGGTGTCTGGTGGTGAGCCTGCTCCACAGTGAGGGCTGAGAGGCCCTAGGGCGGGCTGGGCCCTGCTCCTGGAGCTCTCAGCAGGATGGGGTCTGGGGACCTATGTATGTGGAAGAGGGAAGAGCACTGGAATGGGAGTCAGACAGGCCTGGTATTCTAGCCAGTCCCTTCCCTGCCTCACTGTGTCCCTCCCGGAGGGCCTATGTATGGGCTTAATGAGATAATAGGTGCCAAGTGTTAGCACAGCGCCCAGCACACAGTAGGAGCTCAGCGATTGCTAGTGGCAATCCCAAGTCCCAAACAATGATTAACCGTGGCTGACCTTCAGAAAATTACTTCTCTTCCGGACTCAGTCTCTTTTTCTGTGAAATGGATGGGGTTCGGTACAGGGTTCTTCCAATGGTGATGAAAGCGGAGCCCGAGGCTCTGGCAGTGCCGAGAGAGGGGGGTGCTTCTCCAGGAACCCCTGGGCAGCTGGCAGGCTGGCAAACAGCAGCAGGTGTGACGTGGAGGCTGGATCATAAAGACAGATAAGGTCCACGGGGGCGTGGAGCACAGGCTCCGGTGGTGGGGGAGAGGCAAGGTGGAGACGGGGTGGGTGGGGGTAGGAGGCCCTGCCCCTAACCCTCTGCAGGCTCTCGGACATGCAGCCAGCCCATGCCCCGGTGTGTTTTGCCTTTCCTGCCTCTGTGCTTACTCGTGCTGCTTGCTCCCCTGCAAAGCCCTTCCCACTCCCCCTCCATCTCAGCCAGCCCCATTTCTCTTCTCTTTCACGGTCCAGCCAGAACCCTCTTTGGGAAGCCTGCTCCCCAGTTCCCTGGCTCAGAGGAGGATCCACATTACAGAAAAGGGGGTCTGGGCCATCCATGGTGGCCTCCCCCAGGGATGGATCTATTCACAAGAACCCTGGGCTGGGAGGCGGGAGACCTGGGATCCAGGACAATGCAGCTGCACTCACGGTCCCATGCAATTGCTCTGGGCCTCCGTCTACCCACGTCTGGGCATTCTGATGCCGAGGACTGGTGAGGCTCTGAGTTCTAAGGGCAGCACAGGAGCCTCAGGGCTGGAGAGGAGAGAGTCCTAGAAGGCTGCCTGGGCAAGCGTCTTCCTGGAAGGCTTCGCTTCTCTCTTCTTGGTGCCCCCATCCTCACCCCCCAGCCTCCTTCCGTCCCCAGCCCTGCCGCCTCCCCTTCTCCTGCCATCTTAAAGCCTCTGATTACCTGCTGCTGAGTGCAGCGAAAATCTCAGTTTCAGCTGCAACTGAGGCACCGCCCCCTGCATCCTGGCGGTTGTCTCCCTCCACTACCATGGGGGATTCCAGGGCCCAGCCTTGAGAAACTTCTTCCTCAGAGCCAGCCAGAGGAGGATCCCAGTTTCAGAAAAGGGGTCTGGGCCATGGTGGCCTCCTCCAGGGATGGATCTATCCACAAGAAGAGCCCTGGGCTGGGAGGCAGGAGACCTGGGCTCCAGGACAACGAGGCTGAGTCCTTTCACTACGCACTCCAGACTCCGGCTGTCTCTGCTTTGTCTCAGAGGACACAGGGAATAGTCTATTCCCATTCCTGGATCCTCACCTTCTGGGGGACAGAGAGGGAGAAGAAGGTCCAGGTCCCGGCCTGGATCATAATTTGTTTCCAAGAGAGACGACAGTCAGAGAGGGAGGGGCTGAGGCTCAGCGAGAGCAGGGGCTCCATGGGGGGTGCGGCTCAGAAAAGGGCTTGGGTGCTCAGGTAGGGCTGGAGCTCGGTGGGAGGAGGGGCTCAGGGAAGGGAAAGGGCCTCGCTGAAGAAGGGAATCAGAGAAGGATGCAGGGACTCAGAGGTCCAAGGGGTCCTAGGTACTCAGCTCTTTCCAGGCCACTGACCCTACCAACAGAGAGCCTTTCCCTCTATTTTTTCATTAAACAAATAGTTGTTAAAGGCACGGAACTGTCATAAAATCCACGCCCATTCCTCTCTCCACTCTGTGCCCATCTGTCTTTATCTTCGGTGGGGCAGACCATGACCACCCAGGCACCCAGGGCTGAGTCATTAACCTGGACAGCTGGCCCTGAGGTACAGAGTCCCCCTGCCAACCCCAGCATCAGCCCCGAAGGTGGGGCAGGAGGGGGGGAATGAGGAAGGGAGGAACTGGAGAGGAGGCAGGAAGGCGATCTGAGTTGAGGGGAGAGCATTGGGGGTTCTGAGCAGTAGACAAAGCCCCCACTCCTATGTGAGTGGGGGAGACTCAGCCTCGGCACTGCCCCCTCTGTCGTCTGTGGCCATCTCTGAAGCCTTCAGGAGCACAGCAGTTCTGGGAAGGGTAGGGCAGAGGAAAGGGGCTGCCGTGGGAGTGGGTCGAGGTGAGCATGGTCTGGCACATCCTTGCCTGGGGCTGTGGGACCTGGCAGGGCCAGGGGAGGACAGGCTGCAGAGCAAGGCGCCAAGGCTTCCTGAGGACTGAGGCTCCCTGGAGGCCCCAGTACAGGTTGGTCTGCCCCAGCCCAGCCTCTCCTCTCTTGTGCAGGGCCACTAAGATGACAAGGCCCTCACTGAGACTGGATTTCTGGTGTCAGATTCTCTTTCTGGAGCGAGAGTTTTACCCAGGCAGCGAACACGATCAGTCTGAAATCAAACCCTGCCGTTACCTTCCCCTGCTCAAATCTCTCCCAGGGCTTCCACTGCCCTCCGGGTCAAGCCCAGCTCCCTAGGGCCCTGGCCCTGTTCAACCTTGCTCTCTGCTGTCCAGCCGTACCAGCCTCCTTGTGGTTGGACCTTCCAGCAGACACACAGTCTTCTCTCCCTGGAGCGTTTGCAACATGCAGTTCCCTTTCCTGTCTGTCTTGACAACCTCTGCATGTCCTTCGGGACTCACCTAGGGCATCTTCCCCTCCATGAGGCCTTCTCTGGCCCCACTCCTGTCCTGCACCTGGGTAGGCTGGGGCCTGCTCGTCTTCCCTGCCAGAGCCCTCTTCTCCCGACTCAAGGGTGGGTCTGCATGACACTGGCCTCCTCGGGTCAGGCACGTGTCTAGCTCCTGTTCTCATTTCAGCCCTCAGCTCTGAACCCGACCCAGGAGGACCCTGTGGAATAAAAGACTTTAAGCAGAATGCTCCCGTAACGTTTTCAGTCTAGAACACTTATTCTTGAATTTAAGAGACCCAGATAGGAGACCAGAGGCTAGAGGAGAGGCTGCTTCAGGGTTCAGGGGAAAGGTGTCTCCATGTGAGCTGGGCAGGGGCTTGGGGATAGAGAGCACGGGACAGTTGTGAGAGATACATGGGCAGGGACTCACTGATAGATGGGGGAGGTGAGGAAGGGGCAGCGAGGACCGTTTTCGGACAAGCTGCAGAGGACCCACTGGAAGGTGTGCTGGGGAGGCGTCCAGGTGGCCTTTGAGTGTCTGAGGTCTGGAGCTCGTGAGCGAGGCTGGGCATCAAAAGGCCCTGAGTGCAGAGGAGGGAGTTTTGTGCAGAAGAAAAGAAAGGCTGCGGACAGATTCCTCCGTCAGTGTCCTGGGGGGCAGAAGCCAAGGCAGCCCTGTCTAGGGGTGGCAAGGAGGATACTCAGGGGTCGGCAGGATAAGGCTCCCGCATTCACGGGCCAGCAATGCAGGGACAGCACCACCTTGTGGCTTCCTGATAACCCAACTGTCCCAGGCCAAGCAGCTGGGGTTTGGCTGAAGGCTGCCCCCTGCTTCCATGAAGCCCAGCCTTCATCAATTTAGTCATCAGGAAACATGGCTCCCATCACCCTCCTGCCAACGTAGGTCCCTGTTCCTTCCTGGGGTGACTGGCCTTTGGGACAGTACAGAACTGGAGACCAGCACTCCGGGAGATTTAAATTGCGTCCCGGGTGTGAGATTGGAGGGTGGGAAACACCACTGGTTCTTGTAGTTTCTGCTCAGAGGGGCCAGGAGAGAAGGGGTCCCGCTCAGAATGCTGCACGACATTGAATGAGATGCTCAGCCTCTTTGGTGTGATTTGTTGACCTGGTGACTTTCAGGCCACCCCCGTCTCTTTTCCTCCTCTGACTTTTGGTGGGCTGTCCTTAGTGACTGCACAGGCACACAGCAGAGTCCCAGCCCAGCAAGCTTCTCTTCTGTACAGGCCACGCAGCTCCTACAAGCACAATTAAGTGGAGGCAGCATGAGGGATGAGGAACCCAGGACAATTAATCAGCAACGAGTGACGTTTGTTGAAAACTCAGGCGCTTAATTAAGCAGGAAGAGTCAGAAGCCAGGAGGGTGAGGGGCGGGGACGGTATGTATGTTGGGGCAGAGAGAAACTCATTTTTCCCACATTGACCTCTCCTGGCTCAATTCCCCGCTCCCCTCTCCCTCTGTCACACCTTGACACTCACGCTAGTCCCCTGTTCAAGGCTTACACCCGCACAGGTATTTGGGAAAGTTAGAGCATAGTGGTGAAACCTAGCTCTGGTGCCACCTGCCTGGGTTCAAATCCTGGTTCTACCACTTATTAGCCACGTGACCTTGGACAGGTGCCTTAGCTTCTCCAGCACAAATGAAGATGATGATAATATCAGAGAATTGCTGGGCATTCTGAGTTAATCTATGTAAGTTGCTTGGACTGTGCATGGCACACAGGAAATGTTCAATGAATTTTAGTTAGGGTGGTTACCTCCGGAAGTCTCCCTCCTGTGCTTAGCACCAAAAGTTGCTCTACAATTGTTCTCTGGGATCGCCACGGGGAGGATTCTACTCTCCCCACCTTAGCTCTCCTTGGGAGGCTCGGAGAGATCAGGTCACTTGCCAAGGTGGGATTTGACCCAGGCAGCCTCGATCTGAGCCCTTGCCTTCACTTTCTCTGCTCTCCCCACCGCCTGGGGGATCTGCGATGGGCCACGCAAAAGCGTTTCCGGCATCTACCAGCAAGGCACCCGAGCCAGACTGTGGCTGCCTGCCCCTCCACACAGGGGCCAGGGTCCCTGACTCTTATTTTTGCTGCCCTCGTGTCTGCCTCGAGGCAGGTCAACTTGTCCTGATCCTTCCACATGCGTAGGGTCCAGCCTGCTGTGTGTCCCCAGGCTGGGGCCTGCTCCTCTTTGATCCAGGGGCTCTCAAGGTGGGATCATGTCCTCTTTTCAGAGAGGCTGTGGTCTCCCGGAAGCGGCTGGGCTGCAATGGACTGGGCCCCTCGGACCTGCCAGGGAAGCCCTTGGCCAGGCTGGTGGCTCCACTGGCTCCCGACACCCAAGGTAAGGGCTGGGAACTGGGCAGGGGCAGGGAGGGACCATGGCCCCTGAACCCCAGGTCATGTCTGTCTTCTACCCATCTTCATCTGTCTCTTTCATTCTCTTGCGCTGTGTCTCTAGCAATCCCTCCATCTAGTTCTCTATTGTGCTACTAACCTCTCTGAGCCTCAACTTCCTGACTGCAAAATGGGGACAATACCTTGAGGGGCGTTGCGAGGAGAAGCAAACGAGAGGACGCATGTTAAGGGCCCGGCGCACACTAGGGCTCGGAGGCCCATGGCTGTGGCTGTGACATGCTTGTGCCTGTTGCTGGATGGGGCTGTAGTTGTTCTCATGCTCTCTCTGTCACTGTCCCCGTTTCTCTTTCTCTTCCTCACCATGCCCCCTGTCCGCCATGTCTCTCTGCCTCGTGTCTCAGTCTCTCTAGGTCTCTGTCCTCTGTCTCGATGTGGAAAGTGCACAAGACTGGGAGTCAGGAGACCTGACTTGCTGTGTGATCTTGGGCAAGTCACTTCCTCTTTCTGGACCTCAGTTCCCCGCTCTGTGAAACAGGGCTGCTCAGCCTTTCCTGCCTCCCTCGCTCCCAGGGTTGCTGGGAGGATCACGAGAAAGTTGTCAAGTGAGGGGGTCTCCTGTGCAGGGGTAGTTGCTGTGGTTGTTGTCGCTGCCTCAGGACTCGCCTCTCTGTCTCTCTGGGTCTCTGGGTCTGCTGTGTCTTTGTCCCGGCCTCTCTCTGTCTGCATCTTTGTCTCCCTCCCTGGGTCCTGGCTCAGAATTTCTGAGCCTCGCTGGCCCTGCAGGACCACCTCATTGCCCTCTCCCCCTCAGTGCTGGTCATACCGCTGGTGGACAAGGAGGCCGGGGCTGTGGCAGCTGTCATCTTGGTAAGAGCCTGCCTAGGCTGTGGGGTGGGATGGCAGGGAGGAGACCAGGGGAGGGAGTGGTGGACGGAGGCTGTGTGTGTGTGTGTGTGTGTGTGTGTGTGTGTGTAAGAGAGAGAGAGAGACAGAGAGAGAGAGAGAGATGAGAGCCACAAGCTGGGATGCAGTGAGGGGAATCGGGAGTCTGGGAGGAGTCTGGGGCATCTCTGATGCCCCGGCCCTCTGCCCCACCTTGAATGAGCCACCGGTCCAGTCAGCAACTGTCTGAGGGATGCAGCAGCCCCGTGTGGACTCTCAGCCCCACGGCCCTTGGCACAGCCCTAATCTTGATTCTTCTTTGGGATCTCCCAGACGGGCTGGGGACAGTGTCCAAGAGGGCATGAACACGGTGAGGTGGGAAGTGACTGAGAGGCCCTGAGGAGGGAGGGATGACATAAAGCACTGACCTGTAGAGACAGTGGGGGAAACCCAGGCAGAGATTCGAGATGGTTGGAGCCAGGGGGTTTGAGGAGAGGATGCCCACGGCAGGGCTGAGGCTGGGGAGAAGCCAGGCAACTAGGGCGGGCTTCCTGGAGGGGGCAGGGAGGGGCCTCAGTGGGAAGGGGGTTGCTCTGAGAGGTGAGCAGGGCCGGGAACCCAGGAAGGCTCCCCACTGCCCTCTGTGGTCCCTCGCTGCCCTCTGCGGTCCCTGGTCCCTTGTAGAGTTCCCAGGTCTCTGCTATTCTATGGGGTTTGGGTTGTGGGGATTGCGGGTGTGGCAGAGCCTTGCGGGGGGGGGGGTCCTGCCATTCTTCTAGTCTTTTCTCCCATATGCAGGTGGGGGTTCAAAATCCTTGTCCTGTCCTAAGAATCAAAGGGTGAGCACCCCAAATCGCCATTATGGGGGGTCTGCTTCCTCCAAGGTGGCCGCCACCCTGATAAAGGACAGGCTTGGGGGCACAGACAGATAAATGAGCCAGCCTTGGTGCGCCCAGAGCTCATTAAAACGGAATTAAAGGCTTCCCAGGCACCTGACCTTTCCCGAGCTGCTGGGGGGAGAGGGCGGTGGGTGCGGAACGGCTGCGAGGGGAGAGGAGGGGGGTGGAGGGGAGAGATACTTGGCTCGGTCTCCTCTGAGCCCCATCTGCCTGACTGAGGCAGACGAGGCCCCTACTCTGTCTCTCCCGTGAGCTGCTCCGCCCACCCCAGCTTCTGTTCCCGCAGGGACGGGATCTGCAGTTGGCATGGAGTTCTCTGTGGGCCACTTGCCCCTCTCCTTGCTCCCTGTCTGTCCCAGAGGACCAGGGCCAGGGGCAGTGTGCAGGGGTGGGGCTCAGCAGTGGGGCTCACCTCCTTCTCTGTTGGGGGAAAAGGGCCTGTGGGTGCCAGGTTCCTGAGCAGGACTCCTTACGGGGAGGCTGTGAGGACTGGGTCAGAAGGGGAGCAGCTCTGGCCAGGGGAAGACATGCAGAGCTGGTTCATCGTGTAGCAGGGGTCTGGTCACTGTGAGCATTACTCACCTTGGTTCACACTGGGCCAGGAGCCCAGGCCTCAATTTTCTCCTGGGGGAAGGAGAGGCGTGTGTGTGTGTGTGTGTGTGTGTGTGTGTGTGTGTGTGTGTGTAAGTGCCTGTGTGTCTGTCTCGGCGGGTGGTAGGGTCAGATCACTTACATTAACCCACCCAGCAGAACCTTGCTCTGGGCCCCACCCCACACTGGGCAGACCGTGTCTGTCCTTCAGAAGCTCCATCTGGGGGAAGGCAGGGACACCCTCAGGCCACCACAGGCCAAATGAAATCAGTGCTGCCAGCAGGAGCTCTGGTGGTAGAGGCTGGAGCAGCCGGGGTGCCTCATAGTGGAGAGAGCATTTGAGTGGGGCTTTGGGGCATGGGGAGGAGGTCAACAGGCAGAGAAGAAGGGAAAGGGTATTCCAGGCAGAGTGACAGCATGAGCAAAGAAGGGGTGGGGACAAGGGCGATGGTGTGTTGGGGGAAGAGCGTGATCCCAATGAGGCCAAAGTGGGAAGTGTATGCTATTGAGGAAGATCCTACCTGGGATTTGGGTTGCCAGAAGTTTCCACAACCATTCCCTCACTTCCTCAAATACCCTGGGCAGTGAAAAACTCTCGAAAGGTGTTTGGATTATTTACCATCTGCCTCTCCTCCAAGCCTGCACCTTCCCAATCACGTAGAAATGCATTTCCCCAGGACACCCTTCTCCCCGGTGCATGCACATCTAACAGATATTCCCTGGGCCACGGATCTCACATCCTCCCAGAGGCGGCACAGGTAGCCCAGGATCTCCCAGTTGCTACCAGAGAGTGCAGAGGGTAGAGGGAGTGCCACAGGGCAGATCTTTTGGGAGGGCTGAGTTGCCAGCTCCTTCCTCAACAAGCCCATTTCCCTCTCTGCGTCTCTGGTCTTGGAATTCATCCATTGATCCATCATCCATCCATCTACCTTCCCACCCATCCATCAGTTGACCACCTATTTCTTGAGTACTCACTATGTGCCAGGCATTGTGTGCTAGGTGCTGGGAACACAAGTGACCAAGGCAGACCAGACAGGCCCTGCTCTCACAGACTATCCAGTCTGGAGGGTTGGGGGTGACAAGCATTAAACACGTGAGCAAAATAAGGATAGACTTGCAAAGGATGGCAAGTGCTCGCAAGGAAACCAGGAGCCCTGTGAGGAGTATTCGGGCCTGCCAGAGACACGGCCAGCGGAGGGCTCTGAGGAGCACACTGTCCATGTGCAGGGCTGCGTGGCTGAGTTCCGGGCCTTTGCAGCTCACAGCTCAAGGCATCCTGATTGCAGATTCTCTGTGTGGAAAGTCTTTGGCTCTGTTCTTCAATTCTGGGATAATAAGTCCCTTTGAGGAGTGGGCGGCCCTTAGCGTCTGGCATTTGATGCTTGATTTGTGCCCACTCTTCCCCCCAGCTGTGCCAGCCACACCAGCTCCTTGCATGGGGGTATGGTGTTCATGCCATTAGCCACGTCCAACTTGGTGAGGATGGGGGACTAGGGGCTATGCTGGGCATTTAACCCTTTCTAAACCCCAGTGCCCACTGCTGAGTGTTCCCCCTGGACTCCTGATACCCATCCTGATTAGCAAGAGCAGGTGTGTGTGCAAGTGTGTGTTCCTGTTGGTGAATAAAAAGCCATGGGTGTGTTGGAGGGATGTGTGTGTTTGTGTATGGGGGTGCCAGAAGCATGTGTATGGCTCTTGGGTATCTGAACTCAAGTTTTCCGTATAGGCATGAGCATGCATATGTGGACGGTGTAGACACTGTAAGCGTGGGTGTCTCTGTGTCTGTGATGGTATTCTGTGTGTGTGTGTGTTGTGCATGCCTCCATAGGACAGTGAACGTGAATGCGTGTGTGGGGGTGCCTAAGGTTCCCCACAAGCGTGTGTGTGTGTGTGTGTGTGTGTGTGTGTGTTTGTGCACTTGCTGGGTGGGGTGGGTTGAAGCAGCCCAGGAGTGTGTGCTGCGGTGGGGAAAGTCCAGGGGGGTGGAGGAGGACTCCATGCTTCCTCCTTTCCTGCAGCCTGTTCCTTCTCCTAGCTCCGTACCTGGGACTGAGCTGTTTTAGCAGCCCAGGAGCTGGTTGTGCCCACAGCCCCAAAAGGGTCCCAACCTTCTCTTTTCCTGCGAGATGGTTCCAGGTGGAAGGAACAAGAGCCATATACTCCTCCACGTACTAACAGTACAATGCCAACATATTTATGTAAACCATATGCAAACGAACCACGGCCCCAGCTTCTTTCAACCCCCTGTCCTAGGGAGTCATAGATAAAGACTCATGCAGAGCCTCAACTTCGGCGCCATCCTTGGCAGCCCAGGTCTCTTCCAGGTCTTCCTGTCTCCAGTCTTGCTCCCTCCAATTCACCCTGTCCCCCAGCAGACTATGGCCCTCAGATGCTAAAGTCTGCCATGGCGCCCCAGTACTCTCAGGCTAAAGTCCAATTTCTCAGCATGCCACTCAAGGCCCTTCCCTCTGTGGCGCCACGGACCACACCCCTGCCCGGGTCCTCTTCCCCCCACACCACCTACCCCCCCAGCACTACCAGGGCAGCTTCCTGCCTGCAGTGTCCCCCTCTCTTCAGGCTCATGTCCTCCCCATGCTTCAGTGCCAATTCAGGAAGCCTGCCAGATGCCCTCCTCTCTGAGCTACCCACCTAGTCTGCCTTCTCCTTCCTCCTCAGGTATGAGGTTCTGCCCCACCCCCGTCATGTCCCCCACTCATCCCGCCCCAGCCAGACTGTGAGCTTCCTGAGAACCTGCTGCTCTCCTCCTCCCCATCTGCTCCTGGCAGAGGACCCAGAGTCAAGGCAGGCAGGGACTGCTGAGTGGGGGTAGGGGGGTGGACAAAGGAGGGCCCCCCAATGCAGGCACCGTGGGGAGCCCCGCAGGTGGTGAGCCGCTTTGAGTAGGTGCAGAGGGTGGCAACGCAGGTGGGGAGCCTTGCTGGCAGGATCTGCAATGGGCCCCTAGACGGCCACGCCTCCTTCCCCCTTTCTCTCATTTTCCTCAATGAGCACCCAAGCAGGGGTTGGGGAAGGGACTTCATAGAGTATGAGAGATGAGCTGAGGGGATCCCTGGTGACTGGCACAGGGAACATGGAGAGGGACAGGATGCTGGGGGTGGTGGTGAGAGTGGGTCTGGGGAGCGGAAGGTGTGGGCAGAGAAGGGAGGGAGGGCGTGGTGCTATCCTCACTCTGCCACCTTCTGCTACATGATCTTGGGCAAGCCATTCAACCTTTCTGGGCTTTGGCGCGTCTGCAAGGTGGAGGCTTGCATCACACAGTGGTGAGAATCACACGTAAGGCAAAGCATTTCCTCAACTCATTCATCCACTTATTCATCCTCCCCACAGCAGAGGCATCATGTTGGACCCTTTCCTCTATCCCAGACTTAGGGGTAGCTCAAACCCTAACTTACAAAGGATGGTGCTGGGAGGCTGAGGCTAATGCCACTAATTCTATAACCAGGGTCTGAAGGGCTCCATGGGCTGGTAGACAAAGAGGGGTCTAAGGTCCCTCCATCCCCCAAACTATACACCTGGATTGCTGTTGATGGGACAGTGATTGAAAAGGCAGAGATAGAAAAGTTCCATTTCTTTGGATCAGCCCCCCCACTGCAGGAGGGGGTTTTCCTGGAGCTATCTACATGGTCAGGAGAATGGGCTTATCATCAAGGCCCACAGACTGGAGTGCATGTGTGTTGGTGTGTGCTGGGCATGCAGAGGGCACTCTGGCAGAGACAGAGGCTGGGAGAGGTCACAGCTGATTCCCTTCTCCATCCCTCCAGGTGCACTGTGGCCAGCTAAGTGACAGTGAGGAGTGGAGCCTGCAGGCAGTGGAGAAGCATGTGAGTTGGTGGGAGAACCATGGTAGGAAGGGGCTGCTGAAGATCCTTATCACAGCTGCTGGGAAGATGTCTGGCCAGGGAGCTGGACAAACCTGGCTTTCAGTTTCAGCTCCAAACCTTTTGAGCTGTGTGACCCTAGGCAAGTCACTAAACCTCTCTGAGCCTCAGTTTCACATCTGAAAATGGGGATCGCAATAGCACTGACCTACCTGGGGTAATGGTTAGATAAAACGGGTCAAATGCCTTGTTAATACACATGGTTCCCGACTTAACAATGGTTAGACTTACAATTTTTTGATTTTAGGATGGGTTTATGGGGACATAACCCCATCCTAAGTCTAGGAGCTTCTGTACTTAGGAAGGACGATCTACATGATGCTGAGGCTGTTTTATGCCTGAGATTTTATGATTTTGTGACTTTAACAAGGACTTACGGCTGCCTGTGGGTGCTGGAGACGGAGAAATTTGACCCTGTATTGTTTTGGAAGAATCTGGGGGATGGGGGTGGAGACAGACCCTGTACTTTCCTGTTCATGGGCCGAGGGCGGCTCCAGCGGCCGTGGGATCCTCAGAAGGGTGGAGCGCCCCGGGATGAGCAGTTTGGGACCCGGGCAGGATGGAGGCGGAGGGAACTGCTCTAGCAAGGCGAGGAGTCCCGCGGCGGCGAGCGCGATGAGGGCGGGGCACGTGGCGCGCTGACCGCTCGGCTCGCTCCAGACCCTGGTGGCCCTGCGGAGGGTGCAGGCCCTGCAGCAGCGCGGGCCCGGCGAGGCTCCCAAAGCCGTCCAGAAACCCCCGGACGCGGCGGCGGAAGACCAAAAGGGCTCAGTAGCGTACTCGGACCAAGACCGAAAGATCCTGCAACTGTGCGGTGAGGCCCGGCCCGCGCAGGTCCTGAGGGCGGGGCAGGGTCGGACCCGGAGGAGAGGGGCCTGCGTGGCGGGCGGGGCCGGGTAGGACTTGGAAGCGGGGTCGCGGGGCTGCGCGGCCCGGGGCAGCGGGAGGCAGGCCTGAGGCCCGGCGCGGCCACGGGAGAGGACGGACTGGGCGGCGCCTGGGGGACCGGCCACCGAGGCAAGGCGGAGCCCTCGCTCTGACCCGCGTCCTCCCCTTGTAGGGGAGCTCTATGACCTGGATGCCTCTTCCCTGCAGCTCAAAGTCCTCCAATACGTGAGTCCCCGTGTCCCTCGCCCCACCTCCCCCTCTGTTTCTCTGCCGAGACCAGCGTCCCCTCGAGCCCTCCATCCCAGCTCGGATTCGACGTCCCGCCCCTCTCTCTCCTCCAGAGAGGCAGGAGGGCGCGGAGTGGGGGTGGCCTCAGATCCGCGGTCACCCCCTGCTCTGTCTGTCCCTCCCTCTCAGCTGCAGCAGGAGACCCGGGCATCCTGCTGCTGCCTCCTGCTGGTGTCTGAGGACAATCTCCAGCTTTCCTGCAAGGTGAGGGCCCAGGTCCGCTGCGGGGCCGGGCAAGGGCTCTGGTCTCAGAGGGGAAGAACCTTGCCCCTTGCCGTTCCTTTAACCAGCCCCGCCGCTCCTTCCTCAGGTCATCGGAGATAAAGTGCTGGGGGAAGAGGTCAGCTTTCCGGTGAGTCCCGTCCGCCCCCTGGAGTCAGCAGGGGCCGTTAAGGCCGACAGACTCGTCTGGGATCTGCCGGGAGTACTTGGATCCTCTAGAATCTCTTGGAATCTGATGGAATTATCTGGATCTTGGGATCTACTTAGAACTGTTACAAGGGATCACAACCCCTCACGGTCAGGCTATATTAGGAGAAATCTCTTATCTACAGAAACGTTTTCTTTCTGGATGTGGATCTGTTACAATGTTGAGATGAGTGAGAATCCTTAGTGTCTGCTTAGTCTCTCCTAGTGAGGAAAGAACCGAGAGTCCCCTACAGGGACTTCGGCCAGACTCCCCCTGCATCTCTCTGCTCCTCGGTGTTGACCGCATCCAGCATTTGGACTGACTGAAGAGTTCATTGAAACTTTCAGACTTGAGGGTAGGGATGGGTCTAGACCTTTTAACCTGGGGACAGGTGGGTTCTGACTCAGCCACTCCTCGCTCCCCAGTTGACGGGACGCCTGGGCCAGGTGGTGGAAGACAAGAAGTCCGTCCAGCTGAAGGACCTCACCTCTGTAAGTCATGGCCTGGCTGTACCAAGGGAGGGGAAAAAGGGAGTCCCTATTCCCAATCCCCAGAGCCAGGGTGTCTGGGACAGGGCAGTCCAGGAATGGGGGAGACAAGACCCTGGGACCCTCTACCGTCCCATCCCCATGTCCTAGAGCTTCTAACCCTGCATGAGTCCCTTGGGACTGCCTGTTGCAGAATGTGGTGGAGGACTGGGGAGGGAAGCATACTCCCTCCCTTCTCCCCTGCCCTGACTTGCCTCCCCTTGGCAGGAGGATGTACAACAGCTGCAAAGCATGCTGGGCTGTGAGCTGCAGGCCATGCTCTGTGTCCCTGTCATCAGCCGGGCCACTGACCAGGTGGTGGCCTTGGCCTGCGCCTTCAACAAGCTTGGAGGAGATTTGTGAGTCTGGGATGGGGTGATGTGGATCCAGAGACGTAGCTGAGAGGCTGGGCAGGGTGTCACTAGGGTAAACAGAGTGGGAAGGGTACTAGGCAGGGGCTACTATGCCAGCAGTGGTGGGCAGAACAGTCAGTGCAAGAGACTACAGGGGTATGGGAGCTTCCAGACAGCTGCTGCTGCCTGAGGCACAGGTAATTGCATCACCCACTTTGGCTTATTTAAAGTCACGTTGAGCTCCAAACCGGTTCCCCTTCTCTCCCCCCACTTCCTGCAGTTTGGATTATCTGTTCTTAGGGTGCTGGCCTTCCCCCCACTTGCCATCCCCTGTTTCTGCGTTACTGCTGGAAACTGCCTGATGGGTGCACTCTGGGATGGGTGAGCCCTCTGGGACCACAGAGCATCATCGACACAGTGGACAATGGCTACAGGGAATAGGCTTGGGGGCTGGGGAAAGCTGTGGGTCCTTTGAGCCTCTGACAGCGTGATACAAAGCAGAATGGGGAGGCAGGGCACAGCGTCCAGGTAGAGAGACTTGGAGGCTTAGTAAGCATATCTCAAGAACCGAGGTCAAATTTGGGGTATTGGAATGATATCAGAAATAGACTTCATGTGCTGCACCAACTCATTAATCAGTAGTAGCTGCCTGAATCATTGTGTTGTGAATGGATCTTAATTCAGAGGGAAACACTGCTGTGTGTGGTTAGCCATGTCTGTCCTGGTGCAGGTTCACGCCTGGGCTGACAGGTCTCTCAGTTTGTGCTGAGTCATCCAGGTAGGGGGAAGTAGGCAGATGAGTGGTTGAGTCCTGATGCAGAGAGATGCTGACAGGGTGCTGGCCCTGGGCTCCGAGCAAGCAGACTGGGTCCGAGTGCCTGGAGCTCCTGTAGGAGGTGGAGGCTGGAGAGGTGTCGGAGCCCCTGGCTGAGGCCTGCTGGGGTGGGGCAGAGACCGGGGAGTCCTAGGTCTGAGCAGCAGGACCTGCCAGCATGGAGCTCTGCAGACAGTTGGTGGGCCTGGGGAAATGAACACAGGGATGAGGCAGAATTAGCTGTGACATTTGGAACTGGTAGGCATCCTGGTGCTGGGAGCATTTATGCCATTCAGCAAACACACATTGAGCACTTAATGTGTCCATCCCAGTGTTGGCCAGATGGCCTCGGGAAGGCCTTTGGGGAAGGGAATACAGAGTGGGGGAGGGGGGTCTAGCAGCAGCCATGGCCTCTGTCCGCTGGTTGTGGGCCTGGGTTCTTGTACGACCCCCAACCTGGAGGAGAGGTGATATCACACGGAAAACAGGATGGGGCCTTGGTGACAGCCCTGATGCCCAGGGCAAGGGCAGGGCCATTTCTGGGTACCACACATTTCAGGGAGGGAGTGTTGAATGACTGCGTGAGCCAGGGAGGGGCTCAGCTCAGTACAGTGACTGCGGAGAAGCTTCCTGGAACACAGCTAAGTAGCAGAGTACAGGGACTCCAGACTTCCTTCAGCTGAGAGTGGGATCAGGCTGGTGACAAGGACAGGGGTGGGGTACAGTTAAGACATTAGCAAACACCTCCCACATATCTCCCCTGTACCAGACTGTGCACTGGGCATGGGTGATACAGGCAGGGGCCCTGCCTTCGAGACTCGAAGCTTATTTTCAGGGCATAGAGGGATACTTTTTTCTACACTGTTCCCTCAACCTAGATTCAACAGTGTAGAAAAAAGCATGAAGGTATGAAAGAGCCTGAGGTTTTCTCGGATGATGAAGTTCTTAGTGTGGCTGAAGCTGAGAGATGCCCATGGATGGGGGCAAGAGGTGGGTACACCCAGACTGAGGGGCTCCAAATGCCATGGGAAGGAAGGTACGTGTAGACAGAGCCAGGGTGCTGGGCATTGGGATCTAGACCTGAATCACATGATGGCAGGCACAAGTGGGGAATCCCCCAGGCAGTGAGGAGCACTGAGGCCAGCCAAAAGGTAGGCAGGGCCTAGGCAGGGAAATCTGGGGGCAGAGAGATGGGGGCTGAGGCAGGCTCACACCCCATGAACCCCACCATTGGTCCACCCAGCCCCATGCAGCTCCCTGATGACAAGTCATCTGGTGGCCAGATTGGATGACCTCAGCAGATTTGGGGCTGATCTTGTAAGGCAAGAGCTAGCTCCGCAAGTAGGGCCAGCACTGCCCTCCATACGGTCACCTTAGGATTTCTGGAGGTACCAAATTGGGGCCAGCAGAGTCCAGGGAGAGTGGAGTAATGACCAGAACTGGACAAGACAGGGCAGTGCCACTGTCCCTCCCTGAGGCTGGAGCGGCCCTGGGGAAGAACAGGAGAACACCCCCTCTAGCCTGGGCAAGTCTCTAGTCTGAGGGAGCAGACCCAGCTTTGGTCTGTGTAAATCCCAAATCGAGGAGGTAGCTGTGGCTCTGGCTTCAAGAAGCAGTAGTCCGAGAAAGAAAACACTGTTTGGTTTGAGGAGGACTAGAGCCTCCTCTCAGGGAGCCCCGACTCTAGGAGTGTGTGTGTGTGGGGGGGGCGGTTTCCAAGTGCCTATGCAGTAGCACCTCCCCAGTGGAGGAGTTATGCTTAGCTCATGGATAGACCAGTGATACGCTGGCTGAATGGAAGTTAGGAGAACGGGGAGAGAAGCCTGCCTTCCCTTTCTCGGGTGACCCTCACGCCCCTCCTTCAGGTTCAAGGACCAGGATGAGCACGTGATCCAGCACTGCTTCCACTACACGAGCACAGTGCTCACCAGCACCCTGGCGTTCCAGAAGGAGCAGAAGCTCAAGTGTGAGTGCCAGGTGAGTGATGCACCTTCAGCCTTTCTTGGGGACCAACTTACCCAGCTCTCAGCCCCAGAAAGCCATCGCAAGGGAAAATGCCCAGGTCTTTCTGGATGGATGGCTGCCCTGCTGGAGGCAGCTAGGTAACTTGGTGACTTGAAGGCCTCTTAAAGAGGAAGATCAGTAGTTGCTTGGGACCGCACCACTGGCCGCAGGCACTGTGTGATCTCCCTCTAGTGTTCAACTTGGGCACTACAGCCACATCTGGGCGGCTAGGGCCCTAGGTGAATGCCAGACACGCATTAGATTCCCACCCGCCTGCACTGGGGCTATTCCTCCCTGCTCCTTAACTCAGTAGCCAGATGACATAATTGGATACTGACAGTTTCCAGCCTGTCTCGGGAGCCCTAGGGGAGGAATGAGAAGACCCCGGGGCTGTGGGAGGCAGGGGGCTGGATAGGGTAGCCCTGCAACCCAAACCTGTGATCTCCGTTTCCTCCATTCCAGGCTCTTCTCCAAGTGGCAAAGAACCTCTTCACTCACCTGGGTGAGCGCACTTTCTCCTCTATGCCCGGTGTGGGGCGGGTGAGGGGGCTGGCCTTTGGGGAGGAGAGGCGGGAGGACTTGGCCTTGGCGCTCCGGCCTGATCTCACCACTGCCCCACGCTTCTCCCTCCCCCAGATGACGTCTCTGTCCTGCTCCAGGAGATCATCACAGAGGCCAGAAACCTCAGCAACGCGGAGATGTGAGTGAATCTACCCAGGGGATTCGGTGACGGAGGCTCTGGGTCTCAGTCCGCATCCTTCATTTCCTTCCCTCTTTTCCCCCTGGTTGGCTTCTTGTGGGACCCCATCACCTTTCGAATGATCCTTTATTTTATGCCCGTCTCCTTCACTACACTGTAAGCTCTAATGACAGCAGGGGGCAGGGCCAGCTTTGCTTGCCATATGTCCTCAGCCTCTAACAGTGTCTGGCATATAGTAGGTGCTCCGAAAAAAAAAATCATTTGAATGGATGAGTGCCTGGAATCAGCCAGGCTCAGGAGAGTGTCTCAGCTGCAGGCACCCCTCCTAGCCTCGGAAATCCAGAAATCCCTGTAGACCAACCCTCCCCGTACCCCTCCCCAGCTGCTCCGTGTTCCTGCTGGATCAGAACGAGCTGGTGGCGAAGGTGTTCGACGGGGGCGTGGTGGACGATGAGGTGAGGGAGTGTGGAGGAAGTGCGTGGCCCTAGGGGATGTCTGAGAGTCCGCTGGGGGCGCTGGGGAGCCAGCCCGACGTTTGATGGTCCTCTCTGTGGCTGGGCCACTAACTTCTCCCTCTTCTCCATCCCGGCCGCGGCAGACCTATGAGATCCGCATCCCGGCCGACCAGGGCATCGCAGGCCACGTGGCGACCACGGGCCAGATCCTGAACATCCCGGACGCGTATGCCCACCCGCTTTTCTACCGCGGCGTGGACGACAGCACCGGCTTCCGCACGCGCAACATCCTTTGCTTCCCCATCAAGAACGAGAACCAGGGTGCAGGCCCGCGGCCGCCGGGGCGGGGCCTAGCGGGGGGCGGGGCGGCCCTTCCCCACCACCTCGAGCGTCGCGAAGCAGGGGGGATGCTGGTTCCACGCCTGGGGCGTCACCTGTGGGAGCTCTGCGAGCGCAGGTCCCCGTGGAACCCCTAAACCAGTCATTCCTAGCCCCTGTCCCTTCCCCAGAGGTCATCGGTGTGGCGGAGCTGGTGAACAAGATCAATGGGCCGTGGTTCAGCAAGTTCGACGAGGACCTGGCGACTGCCTTCTCCATCTACTGCGGCATCAGCATCGCCCATGTGAGGGCGGGGCGGGGCCGGGGCGGGACCCTCCGTTCTCCTCCCCCACAGGCTCTCTGACCTTGCTCTGTCCAGAGGGGTGGATCCCCTGGTCTGGGACTCACAGCCCTGCTGCTGAGTTGCTGTGCAGTCTTCAGTACACATTGGCCACCTCTGGGCTCAGTTTCGCATCTGAAAATTGGGAATACTATTTCTTGCCCTGTCCACTCAGCCTCCCAGAACCATGAGAAATTCCGGTTGTCAAAACTTACCTCCTTCTCTGGAAGCAACCTCAACCCAAGTCCCTGCTCAGATTTTTTTTAGGAAATGTTGGGTCTCATTGTCCAGGCCTGCTGGCCACTCTGACCTGGGAATCCAACCCCCAGTTCCCTGACATTATCCCCCTCCCTGCTTCTCTTTCCCTGCGGTGGCCCCCGGCTCCGTCACTCAAGTCTGTGTCAGGCCCAGGAGGGGTGCAAAGTGCCAGATGAAATGCTAAGAGGACCTGGGGAAGAGGAGTTTGGGGGAGGGGAGAGGGGCTGTCTGGATAAAGGTGAGGGTGGGGTCTGTACTCTGGGATGGAGCGCAAGGGCTCAGACTGGGGCCAGAACGGGACAGGAAGTGGGTTTCTGCTAGACCCCTTTGTCCCAGTTCTGGGCATTTCTAAGAGTTCACAGCCACCTTCCTCGAGCCCCACCCTTCCTTCTCTCCCCCAGTCTCTCCTGTACAAAAAAGTGAATGAGGCCCAGTATCGCAGCCACCTGGCCAACGAGATGATGATGTACCACATGAAGGTGAGTGAGGTCTGCAAGCAGTCTGTCCTCTTCCCAGAATCCTCAGGGGCCCAGGTTTAGGCTGGGCTTTCGGATCACTGCCTCCTGAGGGTGAGAAGATAAACCCAGAGAGACACTAGGCCTCCTGCTTCCCTTAGGGCCACCCTCTCTACACCTACTTTTAGAGCTCTCTTCCAAGCTGTTTCTGAGCTCAGCCCCAAGGCTAAAAGGAGCTGGCAGGACCAGCCCAGGAAAGAACTTGGCTCAGCCAGGTTTTCTCCATGTCCAGGAAATAATTCCCATCTTGGGCATTACTGAAGGCCGGGACCTTCCCCACAGCGGCCCAGGTACAGTGGTCATGCAGCCCTGACCGTCCTCTTTGCTGATATTTCATCCTGTTCCCAGACTCTGTGTCAGAAAAGCTGGCTCAGACCTTAGTTCAGAGTATAGAGTAGTCATTGTTCATTTGGACATTTCCTGTCACCTGTGTGCAAACCAAAAAGTCCCAGACTTTGTTAATATGATCAAAACTATAGTTCTGCTACTTCCCCTCTTTCTCCTTCTCACTACTGCACTTGACTAAAAGAAAAGAAAACTATAGTAGGAAAGATTAAGGTTAGACACCAGACAGTTCCCCCTAAAAGGGGGAAACTAGATTTAGTATCTTTGAAAGGCTGCCATGGCTTGGGGGTGTCATAAGGGGTGACACATTTGCTGAGGATAGGCTGTTTCAGGTAGAGGGTGGTCACAGACAGGGAGGTGCAGAAGGTGGGCTGCAGGGCAGTGAGGGGAGGGTGGGGATCTCCTGCCCAGGGACAATCCATGGAGTGATGGCCCAATTGTGGTGCACTCTGGGTGAGGGACTCCTCACCTGCTGCGGGAATTTGAGGCTGAGGACCCTGGCTGGGGTGGAGGCTGTCTTCTCATGCCCTGGCTGGCCCCCTCCAGGTCTCTGATGACGAATATACTAAACTTCTTCATGATGGGATCCAGCCCGTGGCTGCCATTGACTCCAACTTTGCCAGTTTCACCTACACCCCTCGCTCTCTGCCCGAGGATGACACCTCCATGGTGAGCCGGCCTTCCTCCACTTGACCAGGGAGGCAGAGGGCCAGAGGTTTGAGTTAGATGTGCATGAGAACTTCCTAGTAAGACAGAGTCTTCAAGGAAGGCTGTGGAGGCTCCCTGGAGATGCCGTGGGTATGTAGTCTGCCCTCATGGGGCTGTGGCCTGCCCAGGGGCCAGGGGCTAGACTGGATGGTCCCAAAGGCTGCTCCTGAACTGATGATGCCAAGGGCATGCGGCCTCAGGGTTTGCACCCCCTCCCTGTTTTCTAAGATTTTTTGTGAGCTTGGTTCCGAGAGTTCTTGCATCTTCCTTCTTAGATCCCTCGGATTTCTAAAAGTTCACAGCTCTGAGAATGCTGGGTTTGGCTATTTTATGGTTCTCTAGTTTAGATTTAAGGTTCTAAGAGTGTGGGGCTTGAAGAAGGATCCAGGTGGAGATCCCATTTTGATACTGACCATCTCTCTTGTCTGGCCCTCCCTCCTGCCCTCCCCAGGCCATCCTGAGCATGCTGCAGGACATGAACTTCATCAACAACTACAAAATCGACTGCCCGACACTGGCCCGGTGTGTCCACGTGCAGACAGCCCCAGTCTCGCCTCCCTCTGTCCTCCACTTTCACATCCATTGTCCCCAGTGTTCTGGGGAGGGATCTCTTTGAGGTCAACTAGGGGAGGCCAGTCTTAGAGGGCCTCCCCATCCATGAAAGGAAACAGTTCCCAGAAGCTGGGACTGTCACTAGTGGCAAGACCCGGGGCTGGGCAGAGCCTGAAGGGCTTCCTGGAGGAGGAGAGGCTGAGGCCCTTCTGCTGTCCCCTCCCCTCCCCCAGGTTCTGTTTGATGGTGAAGAAGGGCTACCGGGACCCCCCCTACCACAACTGGATGCACGCCTTTTCCGTCTCCCACTTCTGCTACCTGCTCTACAAGAACCTGGAACTCGCCAACTACCTCGAGTGAGTGGCTGCATCTCCCCCACATCTGGCAGCCACTGGGGTCCCCTTCCCTGGGACAAGGAAGCACCCCCTGAGTGGCAGGCACTTTACACGCACCACCTCATCAGATCCTCTGAACAGCCCCTCTTTCTAGGAGGAACTTGCTCACAGCCACGGGGCCGGTGAATAATGGGCCTGATTTAAACCCTGTTCTGCCAAACTCCAAACCAGAACTTAGGCTAAGCATTTTTTTAGGAAGGGGACCCACGTGTCCCCACCTCCTGTCCAACTGGCTCCTGCACATCTCATCTAGCTGTCCCTCCTCTAAGAGGTCTGTGGAGGAAGCTGTGGCCTGACCTCTTTCTCCTTTCTGCCTCCCAACCAGGGACATCGAGATCTTTGCCTTGTTTATTTCCTGCATGTGTCACGACCTGGACCACAGAGGCACAAACAACTCTTTCCAGGTGGCCTCGGTGAGACCCTGCCCCTCTTCGCAGTGGGGACCCTCCTGGGGAGTCTGGCAGTCTCACACCCTCCCAGCCTGAGGAAGGTGGGAGCTGGTGAGACCAGGAGCTGGGTTTGGAGATAGGAGGAGGCGCTCCCAGGTGGCCCTGGGAGACGAGGAGAGGGCGGGAAGGAGCAGGACAATGCTTAGCCTAACGCAGTGGCACTTGGATCCACATGTGAGGAGTGACTGGAGTTTTCCTGGGCTTTTCCAGAAATCTGTGTTGGCTGCACTCTACAGCTCAGAGGGCTCTGTCATGGAGGTACTGCCACTCTCCCCACTCCTGTCCCGCTCCTCGCCTTAAGGATAGAGACTTGGAGAGTTAAGACCCAGCTCCTCCTACTTCCAAACCACGCTCTCCAGACAGGCTGCGAGAGCTGCAGCCATGTCCAGGGCATGTAGGGCTCGTTTTCCTGAAGGACCTGTGTTCTGCACCTTTCCCTTTGGCTGTCTGGGAACACCTCGTGCAGCCCCTCCTCCAAGCTGGGGACGGGCTCCTCTCCCAGCACACTCAGCTTTGCCTTCGATTATCTGCTTTGGGTCTGCCCACTCCCACCTGGGGGAAGGGACAAAGTCTGAGACGTCTCTGAGTTCCCTGTACTTGGCACAGGGCTTGGAACGCAGTGGGAACCAAATTTCCAAGGTCACCTTGCCCCATGCCGCCTCCCGCAACACCCCCTGCAGAAGCTGCCCCTGCTTGCACACCCCTAGAGACGAGGTGTTCTCTCTCTCTCTCCCGGGAGGCCTGGTGGCAGCCCTGGTTCTGCCCTCTGCCCCCTGGGATAAGCCTGCTCCTCCTCTGAGTGACAGCCCTTCAGCGGCAGGAGACGGGGGCCTTGCCCTCGCCTCATCTCTGCTTTCCTTGTCAGCAAACAAATGTTTTCTGCATGAATTAGTGTCTAGGGTTTCAAGGGATCATTTCAGAATTTTTCCAGCTTGTGAGGCCCTCAGAGATTACCTTGTCGGGTCCCTGCATGTCATGTGACAGCTGAGGAATCTGAGGCTCAGAGCCGGTCACACAGTGGGGCCCCTGATTCCCGATGTTTGCTCTGCTGACCTTGGGGGCCGGAGCCCGTCCAGGCCCTGCTCACTGCCTCTGGGTCAGTGGTGAGGGGAGCCCCTCTGCCCCAGCTGGGCCCCCATCACTCCTCTCCCCGCAGAGGCACCACTTTGCTCAGGCCATCGCCATCCTCAACACCCACGGTTGCAACATCTTCGACCACTTCTCCCGGAAGGTGATGGGATCGGGGGTGGGAGCTGGGAGCTGGCTGGAGACAGGAGGAGGAGCCAAGAGGTGGAGGCTCATTGGGGGTGGGTGTGAATGGGTGGGGCTGTCCAGCAGGAGGCCATGACACCCCTCCCCCTGCCCCGGCCCAGGACTACCAGCGCATGCTGGACCTGATGCGGGACATCATCTTGGCCACGGACCTGGCCCACCACCTCCGTATCTTCAAAGACCTCCAGAAGATGGCCGAAGGTGCCTGCTGTTAGCCCCGGGCCTCGGAGCTGGGGAGGGACAGCCAGGGAAGGATTTGTTGGGGAATGTCCCCAGGGGATCAGCCCTCTGCCCCCTGGGATAAGCCTGCTCTTCCTCTGAGTGACAGCCCCTCTGACATCAACCCCTGCCCTGGCTGCACAGTGCCACCAGACAGACCCAGCACTGGCCCCTGGGTGCCCATCTAGACTGCCCAATTCCCTGGGCCCCTCTGGGTGGGCCCTGGGAGCCTCATCCTCACAGGGGCAAGGAGGCTGGGCCCTCTCCTGGATGCCATCCTCCCCCAACAGTGGGCTATGACCGAACCAACAAGCAGCACCACAGACTCCTCCTCTGCCTCCTGATGACCTCCTGTGACCTCTCTGACCAGACCAAAGGCTGGAAGACCACAAGGAAGATCGCGGTAAGTGTCGCTCCTCCCCGGGAAGTCATAGGCTGCACACCTGCCTGATTCTGTGTGGCCCCCTCCAGCCAGAGCCCCCTCTCTGTGCTGTGGTCAGCCAGGCTGTATTTTGGGGAGACAGAAACCTAGACCATCTAAAGGTGACAGATGGGAAGACTCAGAGAGGGATGCAGATTTACCTAGGGTCACACAGCAAGTCAGTGGCTGGTGGAAGGTGGTACAGAACCCAGCTACTCCTCCCTATCTGGGGCCATCCCACTGCCAGGCTCAGCCTGGTGAAGATGAGTCCTGAGGTGGGACTGAATCCCTGGGCCTCAGTGTGCCCTCCTGGGAATGGGCTGTCAGAGGAGCCTGGGCAGGTGGATCCCAGGCACAGGATATAATGAGATTCTTGGCCTTTCAGGAGCTGATCTACAAAGAGTTCTTCTCCCAGGGAGACTTGGTAGGTGTGGAGTGACCCCAGGATGTCCGTGTTAGGGGAGGGTTCCTGGTCTGGGGCTGGGAGGGCTGGGTTCGCCTGACCCTGGTAGGTGATGGGGAAACGGGAGGAGCAGGCCTGATGACTTGACGCCGGCAGGAGAAGGCCATGGGCAACAGGCCGATGGAGATGATGGATCGCGAGAAGGCCTACATCCCCGAGCTGCAGATCAGCTTCATGGAGCACATCGCCATGCCCATCTACAAGTGAGTGAGCCCTCAGGGTGGCTGGGCAGCCTGCTCAGGGAGGCTGGGGCCAGCTAGGACATCACAGCAAACATACGAGCTGAGTTTGGCCCGGCCCAGCTCCAACTGATCCACCCCCCTGCCTCTGGGCACAGCTGTTCCCTGCTTTGCCCCTAAATGGGCCCTTCACTTCCTCCTTGGTCCCCAGTGGGAATAGACCGTCATGCTTTCCTTGTGGGTCCAGTCCTGTGCCTTATACTCTTGTGGAAGTTCTACCTGTGGTATAGCCCAAATCTTTCTTGCTGCCCACAGTCTGATTTTTGACCTCTAAGCGTGCCCCATGCACCCACAGGCTGTTGCAGGACCTGTTCCCCAAAGCGGCAGAGCTGTATGAGCGCGTGGCCTCTAACCGTGAGCACTGGACCAAAGTGTCCCACAAGTTCACCATCCGCGGCCTCCCAAGCAACAACTCGCTGGACTTCCTGGATGAGGAGTACGAGGTGCCTGATTTGGATGGCACTAGGGTCCCCATCAACGGCTGCTGCAGCCTCGATGCTGAGTGATGTCCTCCAGGGACCCTTCCCTGCCCAGGCCTCCTCTCACATCCCTCCACTGGTCTGGCCAGATGCGCTGGGAACCAGAGCCACGGGTCCTGGGCTCTAGATCTCGACTTCCCGTGTGACGCTGAGCAAGTACTGACCTTCCTGGCCCTCAGCTTTCTCGTCTGTATAATGGAAGCAAGACTTCCAGCCTCACCGAGACTTTGTAATTTGTCCTCTGAGAGCACAGGGGTGACCAAATGGACCGTGGGTCCCGCTCTCTGCCACTGACCACACCTTGTCAAGTCCTCCCAAGCCATTCTTTCTCTGAGCAGCTGGACAGTTTCTCCTGTGCCCCATTCCGCCACACCAGATCTGTGACCTTTCCTCTGGAGGACCCCCACCCCTTGGGGTCTCCGGATCCCCATGGAAGGGGAAGGTGGGGCATCTGAGTGAGCAGAGGGTGGGGTCTTGCAAACAGTCATTAGTTTTGCTGGAGGACTAGAAATAGCCGTGGGGCACAGGTGCCCTGAGGACCGCCACCATACTGATGGGTAGATGGGGACCTGGGGGCTCCAGGAGGAAGCTTCCAGAGGGGCAGCTCAGTGCTCTGGGGAGAGGGAGCTCGGGAAGAAAGCAGGATGAGAATGACACGCAGGAAGGGTCCCTGCACTGGGAGACAGGCCCGGGGGTGTGTCAGCCATGCCTCCTCCTGCCTGTGTGACCCTGGGCAAGTCCTTCCCCCTGCCTTGGAAAAACAGGAGGACGGAACAATCTGTTCTCTAAGATCCATTATAGATCAGTATCTAAAATGGCTCTATAGCTCTGTGGAGTCGCACAGAGGCTGTGGACTGTCTCTGCTACCCTCGGGCACAGAGAGCCCAACCCTGAGTCCCTCAGTGGCCCCCTGAGTGTATCCCCTTGATCTGAGCCCCTCCCCTATTCCTGCAGCCAGAGAGGAACCTGGCTCAGTCCTGCAGGGCTCTCTCCTCTTCAAGGCCATATCCACCTGTGCCCCGGGGCTTGGGAGACCCCATAGGGTCAGGCCTCTTGGGTCAACCCGGCCACTGGCTTCTCTCTTCTTCTCTGTTTCGTTCTGTGTGTTGTGGGGTGGGGGGAGGGGGGCCACCTGCCTTACCTATTCTGAGTTGCCTTTAGAGAGATGCGTTTTTCTAGGACTCTGTGCAACTGTTGTATATGGTCCCGTGGGCTGACCGCTTTGTACATGAGAATAAATCTATTTCTTTCTACCAATACTCCCCCATGGGGCTATTTGCAGACTTTGTGCATGGGGCGTGTGGGGGCAAACAGAACTGGGAGAGGCAGATGCCCCTTGGAGCTGCCTGGCTGCTGGAGCCCCTGCCCCTGGTGCCCAGCCCCTCTTCTGGGAGAGCGAGAGACCTGTTGGGGTATTCCCTGGGCCAGACCTGTGCCAGATGGTGCAGTTTATGGGTGGATGGTGGGTGAGGGGCCTGGCCATGGAACAGGGAGAGGACATGTTGGCTGGCAGAGATTGTAGCCTAGAAAGGGAAAACTGAGAGGCTGAAGCAGTCAGGGAAGCTGTCTGGAAGAGGTGGGCTGCCCTGGTCTTGAGTGCCTGTATAGCCCGGGCCTGGGCCTCTGAACCCTCTCGCTAGATACAGCAATGCCTGTCTGTGTCCCCGTAAGTCCCACATCCCAGTTTCTCTGGGTCCTGTCAAAGGGATATCCCTGGGTCGGACCCCACACCAGATCCAGCCCCAGTTGTGTCTGTGGAGTTAGTCTCCTGCTGTCCTGCCCGGAAGTGTCAGCCCTGCACAGACTCGGAGAGGCAGACTCCAGGTGGGGGGCCTCGAGGAGGCTCTGGCCAGTAAAGTCTCTGGGCCTGTCCCACATTTGTTGACACCCCTTCTGCCCCTCCCCCTGTTCATCTCTTCCTGATAGGAGGGATATGTGAGGGGGCTGGGGGCTGGGGTCTCTGTTCTTGAGGGAGGGGCAGAGAGGAAGGGGACAGGGCCATCCTGTGACCACCACAATGCCCTGGGATGCCAGCTTTGCCTTTGGGACTACAGCTCCCCATGCTTCCTCTTGCCCCGGCCCCCAGCCTGTCAAGGCTTTGGAACCTGCTCCTCTGTGCTGAAGACTCAAGGCCTCTTGCTTTCCCTTAGGGTCATGGCCCTCCAGGCCCCTCCCCTGCCTGGCCGCTCTGGGCTCCTACAGTCTATCTCTGTTCTCTCACAGCACAGGACACAGGCTTGGCCAGTGGGTCCAAGGTAGGGTGGTGGTCAGTAGTTCCTGGCCCGGCTAATAAAAGATGGCTATTCTAACAGCACCTGGCCGACAGCAGGGTCAGTGTGGGCTGACAAGGCTGCTCTTCTGCCTAGCAGCCCCAGCCCTGAATGCGTGTGCGTGTATCTCTTCCACACGCTTTTGGGCAGAGGGGAAACACAACCTGGGCACAAACCCTAGGGACTCTGCTCTCCTCCCCACCCATGACTTGCTGTCTGGCCCAACCCATCCTTGAGGCCCATGCTGTGACATAGCCCTCTTTGTCACCCAATTCAGTAAACAACCTGCAAATACTTCCTCCTGCATACAGGTCCCTGTGTGGAGGCCCAGGACTAACGTCCTCCTTGTCCCTGGCCTGGAGGGCCTCCCAGTTTATTGCGGAGACAGATCCAAGCTCAGATGCAGGTGGTGACAACCCGACGCGATGCCCAACCGTGGGACTCCAGGCAGGATCGTAACCCTGAGCAGCACAATGGTGAGGGTGGAAACATGAGCAAGTGGTGTTTTCCTGTCGGCAAAAGGGGACAGGCACTCCTGCTAGGACAAACTGCTCTTGCAAAGGCCCAGAGAAGGGAGGCACTGGCGGGTGGAGGAGTGGAGAGGTGGAGGTGAGACAAGGCCAGATCTTGAAAGGCCTGGAACGCCAGGCTGCGGAGTTTGGCTTTATTCTGTGGGCAGTGGGGAGGCAGGGAAAGGTTTTCAGTAGGAGAGTGACTCAGACGTGCATTTTAGGAAGATCCTGCTGGAAAGCAGAGAAATGATTTCAAGGGGGGAGTGTGGGCAGGGATCACTCTATGGCTGGTGCTCTGTGTCCAGGGCTGGGTGAGGAGAGGAACTCCAGAGATGTGGGATTGGCAGGACTTGGTGACCAATGGGATGGGAGTACAGAGAGAGGACTGGGAATGCCCTGGAACGTGGGATCCACGCTGCCCCATGATGAGCCCTGGTGTTGGGTGGAGCTCTGGCAGGAGGTGAGCTCCCTGCACAGGTGGGAGGGGCAGCTGTCTGGGGATGCCAGGGGAGGAGGGGCGGGAGGAGGCTCCGCACAGAGCCTGCGGGCAGCCCTCACCAGGTCACAGAACACAAGGCTTGGCCTCATTGGCTTCTTATAGCTGCCCTGCCCACCCCCCCAACTTAATGGTTCAATTTTACATTTTATTTAAACATCACAGTGATTTGCAGAGTATATACTGTTAGTCCATTCTACAGCCAAGTTGCCTAAGATTGACAGAGGTTAAATAATCTGCCAAGTCAGGATGTGAGCCCTGCCTGTCTGACCCCCCTCCAAGGGCTCTTTCTCTGCGATAGAGGAAGGAGACTCAGGAGGACAGGGTCTTCATTTCCAGTCTGTGCAGGACTGTTGTGGGGTGTAGGCGTGGTAAGCATGAAGTGGGTTGGGGCCCCAGAGAAGGAGCTAGGATCTGCTGTATGTAGGTGTGTGGTTGTGTTTGTGGGCGGGGGGCGCGGAGGGGTGGAAGTGGATGGTGGCATGTAGTGCAGTTTATGGCCACCAGGTGGTGCCCAACCCTTGCTGCCCTCACCTCCCAGCGGTCAGAGAACGGTATGTGGTGGGGGTGGGGTGGGGTGGGAGGCGTTGTTGGGGCTAACCTCTCTCCCTGGGTGCTCACCTCATTCCCATTCATTCATATGCAGGTTGAGTATCCCTTATCCAAAATGTCTGGGACCAGAAGTGTTTCAGAATTTTTTTGATTTTGGAAAATATATATATATATATATTTTTTTTTCTTTTTTTTTTTTTGAGAGAGAGTCTTGCTCTGTTGCCTGGCTAGAGTGCAGTGGCATCATCATAGTTCACTGCAAACTCAAAGTATTCTGGGCTCAAGCGATCCTCCTGTCTCAGCCTCCTGAGTAGCTGGGACTACAGGCATGCGCCATCATACCTGGCCAATTTTTCTATTTTTTGTAGAGACAGGCTCTCACTATGTTGCTCAGGCTGGTCTTGAACTCCTGGCCTCACGTGATCTTCTTGCCTCAGCCTCCCAAAGTGCTAGTATTACAGGTGTGAACCACTGTGCCTGACCTGGATTTTGGAATATTTGCATATACATAATGAGATATCTTGGGGATGGGACCCAATTCTAAACACGAAATTCATTTGTTTCTTATATATCTTATACACATAGCTTGCAAGTAATTTTATATAATATTTTTAATAATTTTGTGCATGAAACAAAGTTTGTGTACATTGAACCAGGTGCGGAATTTTCCACTTGTGGTGTCATGTCAGCACTCAAAAAGTTTGGGATTTTGGAGCATGTTGGATCTCAGACTTTCAGATTAGGAATGCTCAACCTGTAGGCCCCTTTCACACTCACAGAGAGGCATTCTCACACCAGCACATTCACACAGACTCACATGCTCATTCTCTCTTTTACACACAGACACCTCCACACCCAGGCTCTATACAGCCCATATCCTATACAGTCTGCACTCTGCACAGACTCCAAAGGGAAACAGGAAGTGTTTCTTGGAGTCCTTCAGCCCCTACAGCTGTTCTCTAAACAGGACTGAGGTCCATCTAGTTCTACCTGAGTGAGACCCCATGTTCCCTGGGGATGTCTGCCTGCTGAGTGGCCTCCCTTTGCAGAAGGGTCCCTGGGAAGGCAGGGCCAGCCTTGCCATCAGGAGTGGGTAGACGTGACACCTCCCCCATCCCTCCTCTGTGCGTGAAATATTCACAAGAGTCAGAACAGGGAGCGAGCCAAGGTCATGAAAGGGGCTTCCTGGGGGAGGCTTGGGATTGGGGTGTCTTGAAGTTTGGATGGGAGGGATAGGAGATGAGGGCATGGCAGCGCCCATTTCCTGGCCCAGGGTTCTCTCCCCTGTCCCAGGGGCAGTCTCTGGTCCCTCAAATCACCACCTTAGGCCCCACCCTGGGCTCGCCCTGCACACCAGGCCCTGGGTAGCCGGTCTGTTTCTCCCACATCACTATGCCCCGTACCTGCCTGGTGTAGGTGGGAGCAGCTAACCCCGCTTGCTTTTGAAGCATTCGTCTGGCTCTCTGCTCAGACTACCTGGGCAGTGTGTCTTTTAGGGGCATGTGTGTTCTCTTCCCAGTTAGACTGGGAGCCTCTTAATGTCAGGAACAGATCTGCCTCAGCTCCGGTTTCCCACATCCCTACGCAGAGTTTGACACGTAGTAGGCACTCAAAGCAGGCACACTGACTGCACAGAGTCTGGACTTGAATGCATACAGTGACCAAAACTCAGCTGAAGACTGAAGGGGACCCCATGAAAGTCTCCAGAATTCTCTCCCTATACAGCCTTTTCCTCTCTGCTGCCCTGGCCTGTGTGCTCCAGCCTACAAGTCCTCCTGAGGCTCATAAATCCATCCCCTCAACTCAGGGAGACTTCTGGGCTTCACCTGGGTCCCCTCCTGGTGCAGTGGCATGGAAACTCTCTCCAGGAAATAAGTCGAGCAGTTGTAGGCCTCACCACGTTTGTTTCCTGCTTCTTAGGAATCGCAGTCATTGCCTGATATCCAATGCCTTGAAAACCTTCATTTCATATATTTTGTCCTTTTTTTGTTTATTATTTTAGACAGCAGGGTAAATCTAATCTTTGTTACTTCGTCTTGGATGAGAGTATAAGTTTATTAATTTTTATTGCTATATAGTACTCCATGTTTGAATGTTAATAGACATTTGGATATTAACATTTTGGCTATTGGGAGCAATGTTCCTATGAGCATTCTCGTATGTGTGTATCTTGAGTATTCCATTCTATTAATATATTAATATTAGAATTTATTTATCTATTTCTATTGTTAATTTAACATCTTCCGGCTTCCATTTGGGATCATTCCCTTCTACCTGAAAAACACCCTTTTAGTATTATTAATACATTTCCTTCGGGGCAGGCCCGAGGCTGATGCAGTCTCTCATTTCTGTTCATTTAGAAATGTCTTTATTTCTTTTTTATTCTTGAAGGATATTTTTGCTGCCATTAAATTCTAGGTTAGGAAATATTTTCTTTTGTCACTTTGAAGATAACATCCTACTGTCTTTGGACCTCTGTTGCTTCCGATGAGAAGTCAGCTGTCAGTCTTATTATTGCTCCTTTGAAAGCAATGCATCCCCTCCTCTGGCAGTATTCAAGATTTTATCTTTGTTTTTGGTTTTCAGCAGTTTTATCACAGTGTGCTTAGGTGTGGTTTTCTTTGTATTTATCCTGTTCGAGGTTCACAGCATTTCTTTTTTTGTGTATGTGATTTGCAAATAATATTTCTTCAATCTATGGTGATGTTCTCTTTCCTTGATATGATTTTCATCGAGTATAGATAAATGCATTTCTCATAATTCCCAGAGCATGATAAGAGAGTTCTACAAAATTCTAATGAAATACTGGGATAACAGAAAAGAAATAATAATGTGGAGATGAGGAAACATTTTAAATTAACCACTATATTCTTGTCCTTAGGGTTCAGACTTAACACACCTCCTTGGAAGAGCAGCATCCTCAGTGGTTCAAAGGAAAACTAATCTCCCTCTGTCTCTCTTGTTTGGGGTGTGCCTTTCAGTCAGCATTTACCTTTTAATGCAGCGCAGTTTAGCATTTCATTGTTCAGAACTTCTCCATATCAGGATAGGATTTTGAATTTACCACTGAGTAATCAAAATGTCTCTTAAAATACTTTGCCACAATTGATCACCCTGTTCCCAAAGGTAAATTCTGCTTCTATTTCTATATTATATATAAAAAGAATATAAAAAGAAAAGGCCCAGAAGCTTTAATATAGAGGTACTCCTTTCTCCAGCCTCACTTTTAGCCATCAATGTTGGGATCCCATCACAGCTGACAACGGTTACTCGAAACCTGTCTTCCTGCTTGTGGTGGGTCAAGGCCAGATTACTATAGGCTTGATGATGCCCAGGGAGCGGGGAGGCACAGAAGTTGTCACTTGCACAAGGAATCCACATCATGACAGTAAGGAGATCCGTGAGTGCTGATGTGGACTCTCCCCCATCTCAACAGAATAAAAGGTGGCCAGGGGGCAGCGAGGCTTCCCCTGCCCTGGTGGATTTCTTGCTCTCTCCTTCGATGGCTCCAAGTGCACCTGTATGAGGCGTTAGGGCAACAGCAGGGAGCTACCTTCATAGGTATATCTCTACCTCTACCAGCTGTTTCAGTTGTGAACCAAAAGAGAAGCGCCCTGTACCTGGTCCGAGTCACCATTGTCACCAATCTTTGTACCCGAGTGAACCCTCTGTGATCTGGCCCAGCTCACTAGCCCATGTATCTTTCCTGAATTGCAGATACAATTACCCACTTGCCCATCCCTTCTAGATTGCCTCCCTGTGTTATAGAGGCTGGAAAACTAACATGACATTTCCCAGATGTCACTGTAGCTTGGGTTTCACATGTGACCTGAGTTCCATCAAGAAGGTGTCCCTGGCAAGACTCAGAGGTGAAAGTACATCATAGGCATTGCTGACTGCATGCAGATGGATAGAACCACCCAGAAAGCAGCTGTGACACAGGTGTCTGGGTATTCCTGGCATACCCATGGAGGAGTTTCTAATGTCCAGCACCTCACATAGGTACCCAGTTACAGGTAGCAGGGTGGTGATGTCATTCCCTCCAGAAATTTCTCATGGCATAGCGGGGCATTTTGGCGGTGGCATTGTCTCCGGCTCTGTTGTCTTTGGCTGTGTAGCACGAAGCCTGGTTCTCTTCTCTTTCTGCTTAATCCTGTGTGGTGGACACAACTAAGCACTGACGGATGCAGGGCTGTTGATGCAGGTTGACTGATTGCTTGTCTCCACCAATAAAACCTGAGTTGCTTGAGGGGAGAGAGTAAGTCTAGTTTATTTCTATGTCCTTAGTACCCAACACAGAATGAGAGACAGTGCATGCACTCAGCAAAAAGTCACTGAATGCTTCAATAAGATGCTCATCATTATTATTAAAAATCCAATCTGAGCGATTGTGTCTACTGAGGAGCTTGCAGCTGGCCTGCGTATCTTCAGGAGTATCTCAGTGGTGGTCACAGCCAAGCAAGAGTCACCTTATTCAACAGGAGAAAATAGTTTGCTCAGCAAAACCACGCGTGTGTGACAAACAGTCAGGCCTCCCACCAATGCAAATCATGTTCACAGCAGAAGCATGCTTGCGTGACCAGCGCTGGACACGGATCAAAACGAACTGGCTCCCAGGACACTGGCAGCTCCAGGATGCAAAATGATATTCGCCATGAGTGAATATAAAAGTAGGACAGAGAAAAATAACTGAATTTGTATTATGTGCCATCAAATCAGTTTTAAAATATCACCAATGAAAAATTCCTTCTTAAAGAAATGTCACCTAAAACTGCCCCCAAGCATCTGTTTTCACCACTTCATGTGATCTGTGACTGGTGACCAAACTGTAAGCCCTCGATTTTGTGTTCTCTCTTATTCTTTCAGTACTTTTTTGGTGACACTCTTCTAAGTTGCTAGATGTGCTTCATGGACTCTCCTGGTGGCTGGCAGACACCCACCGAGGGAAGCACCTGGGCGGCAAAGTGGTTTGAGGCCTGGGCTCCAGCGCCAGGCACACCTGCATCTGCCATTTCCTTGCTGTGTGACTTTCTGAAGGGCACTTAACTTCTCTGATCTCAATTTCCTCATCTATAAAATGTAAATAATAATAAACCTTCTTGAGGCCATTATGAGGATTAAATGAGAAAAGGCATGAGAGACTTTGGCTACCGTCAAAGCTGCAGCTGTCTGAAATGCAGGGCTTCGTAAAGGTGCATTTCTGGGAATGAGGGAGCATAATTTCATCTTCAGGCAAAGGCTGAGGGGTCAGAAGGCAGGGCCCAGGAAGAAGGCTTTGGCCTCAGACTCAGAAAGGGCAAAAGAGACTTGAGTTCAAAGCAGGTGGGTCACTCCAGGTCAGTGGGCGCGTGGGTTAAATTGTGTTGCCCGAGAGATATGTTCAAGTCCGAACCTCTAGCCCCTGAGAGGGTGAAATAGGGCCATTAGAAATAGGGTCTTTGCAGATGTGATCAAGTGAAGATGAAGTCATACCAGATTTGGTGGGCTCTAATCCAATGACTGATGTAAGAAGACTTAGAAGAAGAGGGAAATTTGGACACAGAGACACATGGAACTATGAGACAATACATTTCTGTTGTTTGATGTCATCCAGTTTGTGGTACTTTGTTATAGCAGCCCTAGAAACCTACACAGTGAGCGGGTCAGAGAGGGGCCTTCAGGCCACAGGGTACAGATGGGCTGGAGAGAGGAGGAGGCAGAGCCGGTGACCGCCACTTTCCAGCTCTGGCATCTTGGGTCCACTGGCAGGCAGCCCACTCACCAAAGACCATCTGGGACATACGCACGGAAGCCTGAACCTCGTCTCAGGTGGTGCGATGCCCCCGTGCGATCTATGATTTCTTCTCCAGGCCCTCTGTCCCCCATGAGGCCGAGGCTGCAGCTACCTCAGACCACGTCCTCCCTCAGCTCTGTCCCCTTTCCTGTCCTGCTTGCCCCATTCCCTTACAGGTTGCCTCTGACAGGCACTCCCTTCCCTGTCAACCATGTGGGCATCTGTCACTCATTACACACCTGCCCAGGCCCAGCCCGCACCTGTGGAATGGGGAGGGCGCACCGAGGCAAGGATCCCACCCTGAGGGAGCTCAGAGCAACCCGAGTGAAATGTCACTGAACTAATTTAACACGCACTTGTTGGAAACTTACTATGCGCTGTCCCTGTCTGGGCTTTGGAAAGGTGCAGAGGGAAACAAAGCCAGATAGCAAGTTACAGACCTCTGAGGAACAGACGTTAATCCAATAAACCCAAAGCAGATGTAAACCTGCGACTGGACTATCAAGGAAGCCACAGGGGACTGTGTTCAGGGGGATCTGACCAAGTCATGGTGGTCAGAGGGGGCTCACTAGACGAAGGGATGCCTGGGCTAAGACCTGAGGCTTCAGAGGCAAAGAGGGGAGGGAAGGGTTTGTGCCAAGATCTCGAGGCAGGAGGAAGCCAAACAGGAAGGAGGGACTTCAGGAAGGCTAATGGTGGTGGCTGGAGAGTGTGAGAGACAGAGACAGAGAGAGAGAGAGAGAGAGAGAGAGAGAGAGAGAGAGAGAGAGAGAGAGAGAGGACTGTGTGTGGGATGAGGCAAGGGAGGCGGGCAGAGGCCAGGGGTGCTGAGGAGTTGGCTTTATCCCAAAGGAAGGAACACTGTGGGGTTTAAGTAGGCAGGTGATCTGGTTAGAAACTGAGGCCAGCACTGTGGCTACAGCGTGGGGAAGAGTCCGGAGGGCTCAGTGCTGTGAGCAGACCAGGCAGGAGGCTCTCGCAGCAGTGCAGGTGAGAGTGTGATGGTTCCTTGGACTGAGGTCACGGAGGACAGAGAGGAATGCATAAATTCAAGAGATGTTCTTGGCGATGGGCTGGGCATGATGTGTGGAAGGGAAAGAGAGGAGCTGGTGACTTGCAGATTTCTGGTTTGTGCAACTGGATGGATGTTGGTGCCATTTGCTGGGAGAATAATCCCCAGAAGAGGACCAGAGTTGAGGGAGAAAATCCTGAGTTCGGGCAAAAGTTCTTTATAAACTATAATGGTTGCATGAATGTCAGCTGTTACCATGTACTCATTTAAAAATATTTAATGAATGCTTGCTATGTGCTGCAGCCTGCGCCAGATGCTGGAGGTGAAAGGGAAAGAAATTGACATCTGATGCACATGTGTGGGAGGCAGTGGGGTAGAGAGATTAAGAGGGAACCATGGTTGGTCTTTGGGGTCGGTGGAGACAGTGAGGTGCCGGAGGGTGACACGCCTGGAGATGGCCTGGAAGCTGCACACCTCTGCCCACATACCGCGCCCTGTGTATCTCCTCCATTTGGCTGTTCCCGGATTGTATCCTTGATGATAAGCCAGCAAATGGTGAAGAAAGAAGTCATGGCTGTTGATCTCTGGGGAAACACATATTACAACTGCTTCGCACTACCTTGCCTGTTAATGTGTAACTGGATTATGGTTACTGCAAGAGTGTGTTTTGATGAACTTTGATCTCATTTTGATTACTTATCAGATGTGGTTTATCTTTTTGGCATATCTGTATGAAATATTTGTATATTAGGTATATTTTTACAAACAGGGCAGGTTACTTAGAACAAGGACTACTGGTGAAGGAAGAGCTTAAACTCATGGAAAAATATAAATCAAACTTACAATTTAAACTTGTTCTATCCGTGGTACCAAATGATCTGCCATATTTTAAGCTGGGATGTAACTCTCCAGAAATTAGATCAAACAGACTGTGAAGGATCTCTCATATTTCTGAATTCTTCCAGAGAACAGAAACGAGGACTAACTACCCAGACACTTTGGAGGTTTCCAACCTTGTTATATATATCATCATCATTTCCCACTGAAATTCATTTGTAGACTACTTCCAAGGCTATTGGATTTGGAAGTGATACATGGGTCTACCCTAATGTTAATCCTGAATTTGGTCATTTGGCTAGAAAATACGTATATAGCCTTTACTGGTCTATACTGACTGACTACCATTAGTGGAAACACCACCTCTTGTGAGGGACTCTGAGTATGTCTTTGTATGGTTGATTTTTTAATCAGAATGTTAATTTTTTGCTACCATCATTGATAACATAGGTTCTATAACTTCCAACATGAATGTAGCCAGAGCAAAATTTTAAGCAAGAATTGATGCTATCAAACAATATAGCATTTGCCTAGCAATATAGGCATTTTCAAAATGTAAGCAAAGACTATGAAAAAAAAGGTTATTAAATGGTTTGACTACTTATGGACCAAAAAAAACCCAGTGAATAAGAAAGAAGTCTGGAAGTATCTAGCTGATAAACTAATCAGAAATTGATCTCAATGGTCACTTACATGCATTTAAAAAGTGCATATTTTGCTGACTATGAAGCTAGTCTGTTGGTGGAGTTGGATCCCAAATCTACAGTCCTGGAGATTACGTTTACGAGAAAGGGGATATTGGATGAGGAATGCAGGGAGACAAACTCGCCACGGTGACACACGATGGGATCACTCAGCTTGTGGTATTGAGTGACAGCAGCTACTTCTGTGAGATCAGCATGTGTGACATTAAAGGCAGCAAAACTGCAGTTGAAGAGTGGCAATTATTAAAAGTATTGGCTCCTCAGACTTGCTCTGTCTCTCAAAAGATGACCTCATGGACGCTCTCAGTACCCAGATGCCAAAGCTCTGCTGGAGGAGAAAGGGAAGCAAATCTTGATGAAAGACAGTTTACAGGATGCAAATATTGCAAATGCCAGAAGTGAGCTAAAGACTGGGAAGAGAAGGTCATCCGAAGGAAGGGGCCAGTGGATCTCCTGCGAATGTGATTTGCCTGGATCCTGGCTCTGAGTCAGCGGCAGCAGAAACCAAAGCAAAGATTAACCAAGGTTGAGAAATTTCTGATCCTGCTTATTGACACAGATGTTCAGCTATTGAGGGAATGGAAAGTGGGTCAAAAGTCTCTACACAGAACTGAAAAGCTGGTCATCGACAGTACACATCGCATGATCCTTTTGGTCATGTGACTAAGGGCAATTGTAATTTGGAAGAAGAAGAAAACTCAGCTGGGGAATATTTCCAAAAGGAGAATGTGCTTTGGCTCAGGGCACAAGGCCGCACACTCACACAGGAGCTACTACGATTAAAGAACTGTTGTGTCTTGGAATGCTTTACAAGGATAATGTGCAAAGATATAAACTGATTAACTTGTCAGTATCTGTATCTTCTGATTTATTTTCATACACGGTCCTCTTATGTAATAATCTTTATAAAGTGAACAAGTATCCCTCACTTCCAGGTAATTTGCGTTGTCAAGGAATAAAATGTATGCGGAATAGCTGGGAATTACCCTATACATCATGTTGGGGATACCATATTTAAAAGAATTAGAATGCAATAAAGTAAAATTAATTATTAAAAACAGAGGGGCATCATGGTGTTAGACTTTATTCTGAGACCTGAGTCTGCTGCGTACCAGCTATATGATCTTGGGGAAATCACTTAACCTCTTTATCTCTCAGGGATTTACATCGCTGTTCCCAAGGGTGTTGTGTGGATGTAGTGACATAACACATGTAATGTTTTTAGTGCATGTAATGCTTTTGGCACAGTGCTTTGCACGCGGTAAGTGCTTAATAAAAAGATGCTATTATTGGTTCTCTGTGTAGGGCACTGTCATATATCATTTCATCTAATCTTTACAACAACAGCATAAGGAGAGAATTTTTATAGATAAGGCAACCCTGTTGATTACATACCCAATAGCCTTTTCCCCTTTTCCTCACTGTAAGAAAGCAGGTTTTGTTTGGGTCACCATCATTCCATGTGCAGAAAAGCTGGCCCCCACTTCTAGCCTCAGGGTGTAAATCCTGATTAGTCCAAACCAATTGTGGTAATACTGTGATTCACATGGTCATTCTTATCCAGTTACCAACTCGTCCAAGCTTGCCCGGGAATGTCCTGGTTTTGGCATTAGTAGCCCTGCGTCCCAGGAAACCCCTAAGTCCTGGGCACACTGGAATGGTCGGTCACCTTGCTAGCCATGGAGACCTAAGGAGAAGACTTCTATGTGTGTGTGTTGGGGGGCCATCTGGAAAACCTTTTTCTTATTAGGAATAAATGGTAAAGATACTTGGGGCAAGAAATGCCCTTGTTGACTGGGTGTCTTTGTTTCCACGCGCTGTGCTTGGAGCTGCCATAGCCATCCTGTGTCCATGAGAGGACAGAAGGAACAGGCTGAAGATGGCAGGGGGAAGACATGGACAACATCTGGGTCCTTGAGGACCATTCTGTGCTGGGAACACTATGCTCAGGAGTTCTTGTTATGAGAGTGCAAACAGAAACCCAAAATGGAGAAGGTTATGTCAGAGGTATCTAAAAGGAGCCTGATGGCATGAGGAGTTAGACCCCAGTCACGCACACACCCAGCTGGAATGTGACCTGTTCAACTGGGCCAAGTCGTCAACATCCTTAAGAAGCAGCTGCATTTGATTTAAACTGTTTATACTGGGCCTGATCATAAGTCTCCTGGGGAGACAGTGGCGCCAAATTAAGCTAATCATCGCCTAGAAACTGTCAACAAGCCATCATCAACATTGACTATGCCAAATTCTTCCCCTATGTAGATTATAGTAAACCTTTATAAGCCCCTGCCCAACCGTGCCTGGATGCAGTGCAGTTGAGCTGCTTGATAAATTTGTGTCTCCTGAATTGCAATTCCTAAGACCCTGATTAAAAAGCCAACTTTTGTGTTTGCTGCTCTGCAGCATTGGTTTTATTTCTTACTAGCTGACAAGAGTGATAAACCATAATACCTACTGATATCTGTTACTTGCAGCTGAAAGCATCTCGACGCAAAATGGCTCCCAGTTGGAAAGAAGCAGAGCTGGTATGAGCCCATCTCCACCCTGGTGTTCATATCTTAATACTAAACACCAGGACAGAGGTAACCATACACTCAAACGGAACGGGAACAGTTCCGTTTGTCCAGGACAGTATTTCTCGAAGTGTGTTAGTTCTGTGAGCTGCTGTCTGCACATAGGACTGCACGGTCAAATGGGTTTGGCACATGTGACATGCTGCGCTCTTATCGATACATATCAATTTGGGGAAGTCCTGCCGTAAGGAAATCTGTTCATCTTGGGTTAACTCAGAGTTTCTCAAAATCATTTCAATGTGGGATTTTCAGTTTGTTTTTGTTTTTGTCAAGCTCCTATTAAGATCTCCCAGATGCTCCACAGAACACCATTTGGGAAATGGAGATCTCATAGACGAAAGGCTGTCTGGAGGATGAGACATCGGAATCGAGCTCTGGATAGGAGACCCTCTGTCCTGGTTTGCCTGTTGTGTGATGTGATTATCAATAGCGCCCCTTCACCCTTCAGAGCATCCCAGTTTGGGGTGATTGACTATATGACAGGCTCAGGTCTGGCCGAGGAGGGAGGGAAGGTCGGGTGAGGGAGCCCTGCACGCCTTGGAAATAAATGGAGAGCAGCACGGCCGGAGTGTATCAGTCGGAAAGATGATACCGCACATCAGGACGAACCAGGGCAGTATAAAGTGAAACGATGGCACACGCTGTCCCTGGGATGAGGAGAGGGGGATGGGGACGGTGGCAGAGGATGCTTAGCCTGGCCGGGCCGTAGGAAGGGCAGAGGCTCACGGGCTGAGGACACGAGGCGTGGCCTGCCGTGTGGAGGCTGCACAGGGCGTCCACACCCGTTGTCCCCCTCCCCCACCCGCAGGCCCCTGTTTCCCAGTGTGCTCCCGGGAGCAGGGCTGTCTAATGAATCGTCTGGGCAACAGGACCCGGACACGTGACCCATCTGGGAAGGCAGAGCCCTAAAAGAAGGGAAGGAAACTGCCCAGTCCTGAGTTTGTTAATCCTCCCCGCTCCAGCTTTGAGGATTTTTCATTTATCATCCGTTTCCCTCGTTAGAAAGGAAGCTCTTTGAGGTCGAGACCTGTGTGTGTTCTGGTCACAGGCGCATCCATGGCACCTAAAGCAGTTCCGCATCCGTAGTAAAGGCCCAAAATCTGTTTGTTGAATAAATGAATGTGAGAGGGAGAAAACCATTTTTTCTACACCACCTTGTAAGGAGGCTCGGAAGGGCATCAGCATTCAATGCACTTCTACTGGGGGCTGGTCAGGCAGGTCCCCTTCCTGAGCTCACCGACCTCTCCAGGCGGAGAACATGGATGGGCTGATGACAAGTCAACAAATCCTATTCATCTTCGGAAGCCCTGGGTTCAAGCCTCTCGTTCTCCAGGAAGCCTCATCTAAGGCACTTCCCCTTTACTGAGCTCCTCTGAGCTTTATCAAATCCAGCACTTAATGGCCTGCTGCTGGCGTGTTCTTTCACCAGACTGCTTCCCGCTGGGCTGTAAAACACTTTAAGGACGTGCAGAGGCTAAGTCTCTTGTTTCCAAGTCTCCCCCGCAGCACCAAGAGCTGAAGTGAAACAAGCCAACCCCTATGTACTCGATAATTGATAGTTTTCTCTTTAACACTGGTTCCAGCATGACCTTGACTTGGACGGCTCTCCTGGCAGTTGGTTCCTGCGGCTCTGTGTGTGTTCCAGGTTAGTTAGGACTGCTTTCTGCTCTTCCTGACAAGCAGTGGCTTAGGCAGACAGGACACTTAATTCCCCCTCATAAGGGGGTCTGGAGGCAGGCAGTCCAAGGCGGGGGAGGGGAGGGGGGTGGGGTGGGGGGTGGGCAGCGCTTCTGAGATGCCATCAGGTCACGGACCACCCTTAGTGTGCTGGCTTGTTGCCTCAGGGTACAAGGCGGCTGAGGGAGTTTTAGGCTTTGCGTCTGTATTCCAGGCAGGAAGACGCCAGAAAGTGAAAGGCCAGCCCAAGTGTACTTTGGATCAGAAAAGCCAAACCTTTGCCGGAAGCCTGTAGCAGACTTCTGCTTCACCTTATTGGCCACACTTTGTCACGCGGCCACACATAACTACAGGAGAGCCTGGGAAAACAACTGTGTAGGTTTTCAGCCTCTATAGTTAAGGGAACAAAGGAAAAACGGTTTGAGAATGACAGAATGAGTGTTAGTCCATCAACAGTGATTGCGACACACTCTACAGAAGGAAGAAAGGAAAAAATAATCAGACTTGTCATGAACTCAGACTGGCCATTCTGAAACCTTCCCATCTCAAGCAGGATCCAGCTTAGATTTATTGTTCCCAGGGAGACACTCTTAAGTTCTCGATTATGCATAGACACAGATGCCTACAGATCTAAAAGGCACAGTCCATGTCCGTGAGGACCCCGCAGCCTGGTGGCGAGGCTGGGAAGGGCCGGCAGAGACAAAGCCTTCTTCTCAGTGCTGTGCGCTATGGTGGGCTGTGCACGGAAAGATGTAGAAGGAGAAGCTCCCTTCTCCTGGTGGTGAGTAGTCAGAGAAGGCTACCCAGAAGTAGTGACATATGAGATTGGAATGGCAGTCAAATATACGAAGACTGGGCTGGGGAGGGTGTTCCAGATAGAATAGGAGCATGGGCAATGGCATGGTGGTGGGAACAGAGCACAGCACACTCTGGGAGCATCAGAAAGTTCCGTTTTGCTGGCGTGTAGGTTGCCTGAAGGAGAGAGGTGAGGCTGGCAGGGCCAGACCACAGAAAACGTGTGCTGGGGAAGGCTCAGGTCTCCAGCTGGGGGCGATAGTGGGGCCAGCTTCTGAGATAGGAATCACTGAACTCAGTCTGGTAATGTTGAGTTTGGGAGCTTCCAGCTGTTTTTCCTTTACATGATTTTCCAAGATAGTCTCATCCACTCCCAGGACTCCAGTTACCATCTGGAATTACCATATGACTCCTAAATCTACATTCCCTGTTCAGATCTCTCTGTATTTACAACCCGCACATCCAATGCAGCTTTTGCGGCATGACACCATGCCCTAAATAGTAGCTTACAATGAAAATCATTTATTTGGTTCCTGAATCTGCAGGTTGGAAATTGTTTGGGCTCAGAAATTAGTGTCACTCTTAAAGACATGAAGGATGTGGGGCAGTGGCCCACATTATATCCTGTATTTAATTCACTTGTATTGATGTTTGGAAAACCCATTTGGATCAAGTTGGACGATGTAGTAGTCACATGATCCAAGAGGTGGCCTGGAATGTAGCTCTTATGCCAGAGGTAGTATCTTTATTGGACTAGATCAGCGCAGCCTCTGGCACTTGGCTTTAACTCTGTTAACCTGTTCTTTTCAATCCTCATTAGTGAGGAGAACCAAAAGCAGTTCACACGTACGTGGGAAGAGTAGTAATACTCATTCACAGCCAAGCCTTAGACTATGTAACTCTTCTGCTCTCTGTCACGATATAATCTAAGACCTTGATCATCTTGACTTGCTGTGGAACATCACTGTGGTCCACTGTGTTGATGATATCGTGCTGATTGGGCCCGGTAAACAGAAATATGATGTTACTCTGAACGCCCTAATGAGACACATATGTGTCAAAGGATGGGCGATAAATCCTACAAAGATTCAGGAGCCTGCAACACAGGTGATGGTTTTAGGGGGTCCAGGTCTGAGACATGCTGGGACATCCATTCTGAGAAAAAGAATGCGTTATTTCACCTTATATTCCTTACCGCTAAACAAGACACACATGTTTGATGGGTCCTTTGAATTCCAGAGGCAGCATATGCCACATTGAAAATACCATCCCAATCCATTTACCAAGTAGTCAGATGTCTAACAATTTCAGCTGAGGCTCAGAGGAAGAAAGGGCTCTGCATCAGGACCAGGTTGCAGTACAAGCTGCTCAGCGCTGTAGTGTTAGAGGTTTCCATGGAGATAGGGATGCTGGGCAGAGTCTCTGGCAGGCCCCAATGGGAGATGCATGGCACAGACCTTCTGCATCAGAGAATTATGCATTTGAAAAGCACTTCTGATGTCCTACTGGGCCCTAGAAGAGACTGACCATGGGACGGACACCTAGTAATTATGAGACAGGAGGAGCTGCCTATCATAAGCTAGGTATTTTTGGATCCATCAGGTCATAGTAAGGTGAGGCAGGCACAGTTGCAATCTGTCACATGATGGAAACGGTACATCTGGGCCTGAGGAGGTCTACAAGGCACAAACGAGTTACGTAAGCAGGTGTCTGTCACATAACCTGTTGCAGCTAACACTTATGGCCTCATGGGGCTTCCCTGTGACCAGACGACGGAGGAAGGAAACATCTGGATAGGCTCACCTGTAGGTTGGTGTGAGCCGAGAATGAACTGCTGCCACACCACGGCCCCAGGCAGCGGGGCCCCTAAAAAGAGTATAGAAGGAAAGCCCTCTTAGTGGGCAAAGAGCAGCACATTTGGTTGCAAGCACTTTGTATAGTGAGGGGTGGCCTGCGGTAGAGAAATACACTTACTCCTGAGCGGTGGCACAAGAGGCTCTGTGTGGAGGGGAGAGGCGTGGGGATGGATGGACCTGGGCTGGGCCCCGAGTGGGAACGTGGCCGGGCCTCCCATCAGTGTTCACAGAGGAAGTGCTCATCAGTCTGGTGGACAGGATGACTTCTCTGGTGGATGCCAGCTGGCCCCTGTCCTTGGCCACTCTAGTGCTTGAGCAACGGACCCAGGAATGGTGACAGTGGCAGAGACGGAGGCTGATCACTGGCCCAACAGCACAGCTCCCACCCACAGAGGCTGAGCTGGCTGCTGCCTCTGCTGATTGCGAACAGGCCAGCAAGAGCCCCCAGTGTGGCTCCATCCCTGGAGATCAAACAGGTTGATTACAGCAGACCCCTTCTAACCTAGAAGGGGGAGTGATTCTTCCTTATGGGAACTTAAACCATCTCTGGCTGTGGGTTTGCCTTCCTGGCCTGCAGCACCTCTGCCAGCAGCAACACAGAGCTGACAGCGTTTCTGGCTTCCTGAGACAGAAGCCTGTCTCGCATTGCCTCAGCCTGAGGACCTCATTTCATGGTGAAGAAGGAATGACAGTGGGCCCATTCCCACAGGACCCGCTGGTCCTACTGTAGAATGTTGCCTGGAATTTTGCTAAGTCTGAAAGGCTTCGAGAAGGCACCAGCCTGGGGATGACACCTTGCGGGGTCAGGGCGCTATCCTGGAGGATGTGGACTATGTATTGAACCAGTGGCAGTTATGTAGGGCTCTGTTTCATCAGCTGGAAGCCAGAGACCCAGAAACCAAAGGGTAGATGGAGGAGTGGCTCCTCTTACCGCCATTTCCCACTCATACAAGTTGTGCTTTGTATTCCTACAACATTAGGTTCTGCTGGATGGAAGTCCCACTTCCCAGGGAGAGGTGAGCTCTTCCCTCAGGGACACAGTAGGGTTCCACTTGACCTGAAGTTACAACTGCTACCTGGTCACTTTTGGATGTCCATGTCAGGGGTTCAGAAGGCAAAAATGAATTTACCATGCTGGCCGAGCGTCGTTGACACTGATTTTCATGAAGAGTTATGGTTGCAGACACTTAGTGGGTGTAAAAGGGAGAATGTCTGGAGTTTGGGGGATGCCCTACAATGTGGCATGATGCTTCCATGCTCTGTAGTGGCACCGAATGGACAATCACAGCACCTGTGGCCTGCCAAGGGCAGGGCAACCAACAGCCCAGACCTTTCAGGGATAAAGGTCTGGGTCACCCCCTTTGCAAGCAGCTAGACCAGCCGAGGTGCCAGTGAAGGGTGAAGGGAATTTAGAATGGGCAGTGCAAAGGGACATGGTAAGTATCAGAGAAATGGAAATTCAAACTACACTGAGAGACTGTTTATCACCCACCACATGACTATAAATCCCATCGTTGGGCAGTTAATTTCTCCTGGTGAGGCTGTGAGGGAAAAGCCTGCTCACACATTGCTGAGAGAAGTGGAAAATGCTACAACACTATGGAGGGGAAGGTGGCAATATTCACAGAATTACACATGCATTTGCCCATTTCTAGGAATCTATCCCAAAGACACACTGCCAAAAACCTGGATGACGCTGGCACAAGGCTGCTCACTGCAGTACTGTTTGTATTAGCCAAAGGCCCAGAGGAATGTCACTAAAAAAGCTGCACTTCTTTGTGGCAGCTGTTGGGAAGGGGGTGAAATCTGGACAAAGCATTGGGTGATTGATTTGTTTCTAACTCATCTGTCCTGAGTGCCTGCCATGAGCTTGGTGGCTTACATGGCTCTCCCTTTAAACTCTTAACAACCCTGCACTGTCTGGAAACAAAATCTGTGTCAGTAATCTTCAACACAGAAATTCTAAGAACATATCATGAAAACATAACCCCAAATGGCAATAATTCTTTATGCACAAAGATGTTTAGTGCAATATTATATTTTAGAATTATTTTTATATTTTATTAAAATTATGTAGGCATATGGTGAAAAACAAAACACAGCAAAACACCGAGCAGTACAGAAGAGCTTCTAATATGTAATGGTATCAACAGTCCCCAGTTCTACACCTCTGTGCCCCTAGTTTGGTCTCCAGAGGCAACCAACCCCTTTGAACCATTTCTGGTTTTATATAATATCTTTGAGGAGTTACTTCTATATCTTCAAATAATGTGTTTGTAAGACTCTGGATTTATCAAGTTTAGATATGGTTATTGGCTTCCTATTATAGATTAGACCAGGAGCTCTTCAAGAGCAAAGACTACTTCTTATTGCTCTTTAGAGCCCCAAGACCTGGCCTTGGGACTGGCAGGGAGTGAATGTTCAACAAATCTTTGTTAAATAAAAGAATAACCTTAGTGGGCAATGGAGAGAGGGCATTTGACACAGAGAGAAAAGCAGGGACAAAAAGGCAGAAGCTTGTTCTTCCTAAGAGGACCCTGATTTAATTCAGGGCAGCTATGTCCCCAGCTAAAATTACTTACCTCCCACGCTCGCCTGCAGCAAGTAGACACCATATGATCCTGTCCTAGCCAAAGAGATGTAAGTAAAAGTTACTGAGTGGAGCTTCAGGGAAAGGTTTTCAAAGGAAACCTGAGGCAGTTGGCATATTATTTCGTGCTTTTTGTCCTACCTCATTCTTTCTCCCTGGAACAAGGAGGTGATTTCTGGAGACACAGCAGCCATATTGCAACCACACACTAAAGATAGAGGAATAAAATAAGACAAGGAGCTGAATTTTTCAAGATATTTTTCAACTTTACACCAGCCCTGGACTGCATATCTCTAGACATTATGTTATCTGAGACTCATGGTGTTTTTATTTGTTTAGGATTAAATAATTAGGTTTTCTGTTGCTTGCTGCTGCATGCTTTCTTAACTGAGGGAGATGGAAAAAGAATGGCCAGAAGTTGATGGCTGTTAATGGTACAGGAAGATTCATTATACTATTCTCTCTACTTTTGTTAATTTCTAAAACTATCCATAATAAAAACTTTAGGCTGGGCCCAGTGGCTCATGCCTGTAATCCCAGCACTTTGGGAAGTGGAGATGGGAGGATTGCTTGATGCCAGGAGTTCAAGACAAGCCTGGGCAACATATCAAGACCTCATCTGTGCAAAAAATAAGAAAAATTAGCCAAGCGTGCTGGTGTGCACCTGTAGTCCCAGCTACTCAGGAGGCTGAGGCAGGAGGATCCCTTGAGCCCAGGAGTTTGAGGTAATAGTGAGCTATGATCAGGCCACTGCACTCCAGCCTGGGTGACAGAGTGAGATCCTGTCTCTTATTCGTTGTCTCACTTAATAATGATTTACACAGGTGATGACATTTAAATTAACATCTCAGCTTCGGAGGGAGGTACAAATACCTATGAATTTTCTCTTTTTAGCCAGGAGGAGAGCATTAGCATGGATCTTCCTCTAGATACACAAGGTGAAATAAAACTACTATGCTTGATTTCTTATTTAAGCAGAGTTTGAGAGTTTTATCTCATTTCAATTAATAAACTAATGGGAAGCCAGGAGCAGAGGCTGGTGATCCCATGCTGAGATCACACATGAGCCGAGCAGAGGGAGGCAAAATTAACCTCCATGTATTGGATGCTCCTTATGCCCCACTTCACACCCTGTCAGTCCAGTGTTGATTCCAGCCGTTGGTGCAGCAACCAGATTTGTGTAGGCGTAAGCGACTGCCCCAGCTGCGCCGTTCCCTGCTGTACTGAGTCTCTCTCACTTTCTGCCCAGGGCTTCTCTGAAGTCTCAGTGGGAAATGCCTGTGGGAACTTGTAGGCACTCATGCTTATGAGCCCTGAATGTGGGAGGAATTAACACCCCAATGGGCAACACTTGACTTAAGAGGAGATGGGAACCAGTGGATAGATGCTCCCCACCTCCACCCCCTATATGGTACCTCGAGAGGTCCCGTGGGATGAAACCAACTCATTAGCCCAGCCTTGAGCTGGCTTTCCTTCCTCTTCTGAGTCTAGCTTCCCAGTTCCTGCAGTGATCAACTCATCCCAGTTTGCTTGGGACTTCTCTGACTTTAGCACTGAAAGGCTCACATCTTAGGAAACCCCTCAGACCCCAGAAAACAGGGATAGCCAGTCGCCTGAACAGTTCTTCATTCTTGCACCCTGAAATCACCTCTTAAATAAATCCTTTTCAGGCAGCTCCTTAGGCTGTGTTTGGGGAAGGGAACCCAGGCAATGACAATCCATTTGGGTTCCAACAGAACACACGCCTGTCGCTGAGATCTGTTTCTAACCAGCTCAAAACAAGGGCATTGGCTGGGCACGGTGGCTCACGCCTGTAATCTTAGCACTCTGGGAGACCAAGGTGGGAGGATCACTTAAGGTCAGGAATTCAAGACCAGCCTCAGCAAGAGTGAGACCTTGTCTCTACTAAAAATAGAAATAAATTAGCTGGACAACTAAAAAATACATATAGAAAAAATTAGCCGGGCATGGTGGCGCATGCCTGTAGTCCCAGCTACTTGGGAGGCTGAGGCAGAAGGATTGCTTGAGCCCAGGAGTTTGAGGTTTCTGTGAGCTAGGATGACGCCATGGCACTCTAGCCTGGGCAACACAGTGAGACTCTGACTCAAAAAAAAAAAAAAAAAAAAGTACATGTAAAGGACAATCATGTAAAAATATAAATTAGCACAACTGACTCAAGAAGAGAAAAATTGAATGAACTTCTAATCATTAAAATAAATGAACTGAGTAGTTGAAATTCTATCTTCAAAGATACATTCAGTTTGAGAGTTTTAAGGCAAGTTCTAACAGACATTCAATAAAGAGATAAATACGATCTTACCCAATTCTTTTAGAAATTAGAGGAGAAAGCACTCTTCAGCTCATTTTATGAGGCTATTAAAACCCTGGTACCAAAAGCCTGCAAGATTTATTTCTTAAGGTAGCTTTGGTTTAGAGGACAAAGATTTATTCTTGGAGTCAAAACGGTTTAGCAACAAAGGGCTCAGGTTTGAATCTGGGATCTATTACTCATTATGTGACATTGAGTGAGACATTTATCTAGGTTGTTTCCTCATCGTAGTATTTCACAGGTGTTTAAATAAGTCAATATTTAATAAACTTATTCTGCAGTATACTCCATTATATGAACACAAGATGTTTATTATATATAATTATTGAAAGAATGATAAGAATATAGTGACTTTTCATGACAGGAACAAGCCAAGAGGTAAAGAATACTGGGACTTCCAAAGACCCCAAAGATAAAATGTCCTAAAGATCAAAAGATCTACGAACAAAAGCAGCTTGAAATTTGCTTTTGCCAAGGAGCTTAGAAGATATAAAAGCTATTTAAACCTTAGACACCTATGATGAGTACATTAAAAATGTTTCCTGATGCTAAAGTAAAGAAAACTGAACAAGATTTAAAGAAGACTGAAGATATTACAGAATTTAGAAAAAGGAAATTATTTTATTCAGGTTCATGACAAGAAAGTATTATTCCAACTCCAGACATGGGGCAAAGATAGTCAGAATGCAGTTAATTCGTAGTTCTGTATGATTACCAAGGTGGAAATAAAAGCCACTTCAACAGAGAATTATTAGCTACTACGACTAAAACATATTATCTTACAAAATAAATTGAAATACAACGAGTTCATTTAAATGTGATGCTATATGTATTACAAACCAAGCAAAAATTATTTATAGAGTAGAAAAAAGAAAAATGAGATCCTTAAGGAAAACTTGGCTAGGTACAGATAAAAGAAATTATCAGATAACTGAGAGCACATTGCTCTGAGCTGCAGACTTCATAATGAGGAATGCATGAAACAAATTCAAGTCCAATTATTCATTTTGTATACATTTTTATTTTTAATAAGTATACTGCTATATACTATAAATCAAATATTAGCATAATAGTTTCCGCTGATTTTTAAAATATCCTGAAAATCTAGACCAATTTTGCATTTTGTTTAAATACAGCTGAATTTGTGTTTGTAACTGGAGCATCTGTCAACCATATTTAGAGCATAATTAATGTCCTCTCATCCATTCCAAGAGTTCAAATACTCTATCTTTAAAACTTCTGGGAATAATATATTAAAGACTAGCCTACTTTTTATTCAAGGCTTTTGTTCTCACCCCATTATAGGAATCCTAATGTTCTAAGAAATCTTCGCTGTGGCCACGAGTGGGAGGAGACGAAATGTAGCACCACCCTGTCTTGATACATTATCTATGTGCTGGCTAATGGGAAGAGTTCCTCTGAATGAGCCAAATGAGCAGAATAACTAAAGCGATCTGCTTTTGTTCGAGGTCACACTAAATGGAAAAACTCTAGGGCTTTCACATTTAGTGTCCTTTCAATTCTCTGTCACTGCTCACACATAACATGGTATACAATTGAGAACTGGCAAAGCCGTGGTTCTTTACACTGTGACAACACTTGCAAGGCACGTGATATTCAGGAAGGTAGGAGCCTCTGTTTACAGTAGGCTATTGGAAGAGAAGTTTTCTCTAAACTAATAAGCTGTCCCTGAGGATATGGTAAAATCTTTGTCTGATGTTCTGGTGGATCTGTGAGTGCTGAAGCAGAACTATCTGGGCAAAAAGCAAATCCCTCAGCATCTTGTTGGTTCAGATGGTATTGATCTCTAGGCTTGGGTTGGAAGCATAAATTTCTGTCAGGACTTATTCAATTCAAACATACCACCACTTCCCAGAGTTAATGAAGAGTCATCTATCACTTCATGCATCTAAAAGCATCACTCTTTTTCCCCAAATAGGGATTTGTTCCTTTTCCTCTACTTCTTTCTTCCAGAAAAGGAAATGTAATTTTCAAGGATGTCCTGTTGACCTACCTTATGATACTCAGGGAGGAAATATTCAGAAATCACTAAGCTATTTTTTGTTCCCAGAAATGCTATGATGTTTTAGAATGAAATATATAATGTGATAAAATAGGATAAGCAATAACAACAGCAAAGCAGGGACTTCTCTGGTATATTCCTTGAGCATTGATCAAGAGTCCAATATAGTAAACATACCATATCTAACCATAATAACACAAATATTCTGGAGTCTTTATATAGCAAAAGACAAAAGGTGTCTTTATAACTAATTCTTTGAATTTGGTATCAATTACTTTTGGAAGGCAATAAAGGGATGTTTCTATCGTAGTTCCATATCATCTGTAATGTTAGTAAAGAACATTTTGCCATATATGACACAGAATTACAGAATATTTAACAAATAAAATTGATAACTCTTGTGATAACGGCCTTAATTATTTTTTATTTATTTTTTCCTATGGAACAAAAATATCTTTTATTTATTGTAAAAATTTGTTTATATAACACTCTTGACTTCCAAACTCAAAATATTCTTGTTCAGGATGTTTATGTAATCAAAAAAATAGTTTAAATGAACAGTAATTTCCATTTGGCTTAAGTTGTACTTATTTTTTTTTTTATTTCAGGGTTTTGTTTTTTTTTCACTTTTTTTTGTTTGTTTCTTTTATTTTGTATTTATTTTTTTTTTATTTCAGGATATTGTGAGGGTACAAACATTATGGTTACATTTTATGTCTTTGCCTCACCCAAGCGAGGGTTTGAGGCATGCCCTTCCCCTCTACAATGCTCCCCGTGTCCTTTAGTTGTGGGTTTACCCTACCCTCAACCCCTTGATCCCTGGAGAGTGTTACTGCCATGTGAGCACCCTCGTGTTCATCAGTTAGTACCAATTTGATGGCGAGTACAAGTGGAGCCCGTTCTTCCGATCTTGTGGTACCTCACTTTGGCTAATGGGCTTAAGTTCAATCTAGGAAAGTATAAGAGGTTCTAGATCACTGTCATTTCTTATAATTGAGTAATATTCCATTGTATACATATACCAAATTTTAATAATCCACTCATGGATTGACGGGCACTTGGGTTGTTTCCACATTCTTGCAATACTGAATTGTGCTACCATAAACATTTGGGTGCAGATGTCTCTATTATAGCATATCTTTTGCTCTTTTGGGTAGATGACTAATAGTGCTATTGCTGGATCAAATGGTATTTCTATTTTTAGCTCTTTGAGGTATCTCCAAATTCTTTTTCACAGAGTTTGCACTAATTTGCAGTCCCACCAGCAGTGGAAGAATGTTCCTGTCTCTTGGCATCCCCGTCCTCATTTGTTGTTTTGGGATCTTTTGATAGAGGCCAATCTCACTGGGGTTAGGTGATATCTCATTGTGGTTTTGATTTGCATTTCTCTAATAATTAGAGATGTTGAGCATTTTTTTATATGTTTGCTAGCCATTATTCTGTCTTCTTTTGAAAAGTTTCTGTTCATTTTCTTTGCCCATTTTTGATGGAATTGTTTGATTTTTTTTGTGGTTGTTGATTTTTTAAAGTTCTAGATAGATTCTAGTTATCAGCTCTTTATCATATGTGTAGAGAGCAAATATTTTCTCCCATTCTGTAGGCTGTCTATTCACTCTAATGATAGATTCCTTGGTCTTGCAAAAGCTTTTTAAATTTGATCAGATCCCATTTATTTATTTTTGTTGCTGCGGTGATTGCATTGGGGGTTTTCTTCAAGAATTCCTTGCCTAGGCCGATGTCTAAAAGGGTCTTCCCAACATCTTCTTTTAGAATTCTTAAGGTTTCGTGCCTTAGGTTTAAATCTGTTATCCCTCTTGAATTGATTTTTGTGAGAGGCGAGAGGTGGGGATCCCGTTTAAATAAAGAATGTTATTTTGAGATTTTTGAATCAGTGTAAGAATATAGCAGAGGTCTTAATTTGAGCCTAAAGTGTCATTTCAACCATGTTTGAGAATTTATGATACATAAATTTTTATGTCATTTTGTTTCATTATATATTTAAACATTACATTATGAAAAATTTTAAACATGCACAAAAGTAAAGACATTAGTATAATGCATCTCCATGAAACTGTCTGTTAGCTTCAACAATTATCAAGTCATTGTCAATCTTGTTTCAACTATGCTTCTAACATTTTGCCTTCCCCCACAGATATTATAACTTCTCATCCACAGGTATTTGATAATCTCCAAATGTTGATTTTCATGGGGGCTTTTGCACAAGATTCTGGGGAGTATGAATTGTACAGAGAGGCAGGATTTGGTATTGTTTCCCCATTTCTCCAAACATGTCTCTCCCTATCTCACCTCCCAATCTGAAAATTTGTGCTGAATTTTATGGAGCCAGGAACTATAAACAAAATAAAATTTTATATGAGTTTCCCTGAGATATAGGAGCATAAACACCACTATATTTTGCATATTTTTATATTTAAATAATATTATTGAGGCATATTTTTATAACTTAAAATCCTCCCATTGTAAATGTAAAATTGAATGTTTTTTTTTTTTTATTGTTATGGTGGTTTTTTTGTTGTTGTTTTGAGACAGAGTCTCACTCTGTGGTCCAGAGTAGAGTGCAGTGGCATCATCATAGCTCACTGCAACCTCCAACTCCTGGGCTCAAGCAATCCTCCTGCCTCAGCCCCTCAAGTAGCTGGGACTACAGGTGTGAGCCATCATGTCTGGCAAATTTTTCTTTTTTTTGTAGAAATGGGTCTCACTCTTACTCAGACTGGTCTCAAACTCCTGAGTTCAAGCAATCCTCCCAGCTTGGCCTCCCAGAGTGCTAGGATACAGGTGCGAGCCACTGACTCTGCCAAAATTGAACGATGTTAAGTAAATTTATCAAGTAATACAACCACCAACACAATACAGCTTTATCAAATTTCATCAAACAAAATATTTTATTGTGACCTTTTACTGTTAATCCCACTTGTACCCACAACCCCCCAAAACTACTTTTCTTCTTCTTGCCTCTACAAATTTGCCTTTTCTGGACATTTCATAAAAATAAAATGGTAAAATATGTGGTCTTTTCTGTCTGGCTTCTTTCTCTTAGAATATTTTTTTAAGGTTCATCTATGTTGTTTCATACATTAAAAATTTATTTCCTTTTAATGATCAATAATATCCTATTGTATAGATATATCACTTTTAAATTCAATCAGCAGTTAATTGACATTTAAGTTATTTCCAGTTTTTAATATTATGAAGAGTGCTGTACTAAAATTTGTGTACATGTCTTTGTGTGGACATGTTTTCATTTTTCTTGGGTAGATACCTTGGATAAGAATTGCTGAGTCATATGTTTAAGTTTATATTTACCTATTTAAAAAACTGTCAAATTGTTTTCCAAGTTAAGTTTAACATACTACATTCTTATTAGCAATGAATAATTGGTCCAATTGCTTCATATCTTTTGTAACATTTTGTAGTGTCTATCTTTTTATAATAACCAATCCTGTGGGTATATAATGATATCTCATTGAGGTTTTAAACTTTTTCAGTAATGATTAATGATACTGAACATTATTTCATGTATCTGTGTTTTATTCATATATGATCTTCATGATTTGCATAGAAATACCTATACAAATATTTTACCCATTTTAATTAATTTTCTTTTGATTTTCTTCTAAGTATTTTATTATTTTGTTGTTATCGTAAGTGATATTATTTTATTAATTTCATTTGTGGAAGTAGTCAAATTGGGAGAAATATTTGGAAGGTGGCTACACCAGCAATGCCACAAATTTGGCAGCAAATTTTGAAAAAGTAAATTATGAAAAGAACTGGTAGAAGATGGCATTTATCACACTACTTCAGATAGCATGGGTTTGGAAGATGCTGATAAGAGTTCAGCACTACAGGCAATGCGGTCATGAACCAGTGTGTACGGTGGTTTCTTTAGCAGAGTGTATCAATGAAAGAATTATGGGTATTAAACATAAGGAAGAGGATATATGATTTTATTCCTTGGGGCCTCTGAAAAATATTTGGGCCAGGGACTCTTATCTCCTAACTTACACATTGGAGAAATATCCCATAGCAGATGTTTTCTACCATTAGTGTTATTCTATTTGTTCCCAAGTCTTGCAAATTAGTAGAAATCATTTAAATTTATATAATAATAAATGCTTTAAATGATTTATAAGCAAAAAATAATAAAAATTCTCTAAGGAAGAGAAGATTTCAGAATTAAAAAAATTACATACAAATTATTTTGTTATTAGCAGATAAAATATGTTGGACCAGGTCAATAAAGCATACTTAAATTACAAGAACAAGATGAAATTAATTATTTGAATAAATTTAAAGACAAATAGTGGAATTTTTGATTATTCTAACATTAAAAATAGTTGCTGTGCTACTTTACTTTAGGTTATAAATATAGGCCCCATTTCTCAAGAGACCATTTAGTTGATTCAGGAAGAGACCTTTGATCTTTCCTTAAAAGTTACATGATCGATAAAATCTATAGAGTTAAGCACATAAAAAGAAAAAATATGTTAGTAAGAAACATAGAATTGGACTCACATCATTAATATACTGAAGTTTGTTGAGATGATCAATGAGCATCATGAAGGATGTTATGGAGAAAAAAACAACTGCTGTTGATAACTAATTATACAGTGGGAAGAAAATTGGATTTCTTTGCAAGGAATATATCTGAAAGGCAATTATCTTCATTTTATAAGAAAGAAAACAGTTTGAAAAAGGAGATAAGTGAATTTCAGAACATCAGTCATTTGTTAAATGGTAGAGTTTAAATTCAAGCCTGTGAATAAATTCAGCTCCCATTTTCCTTTCAAAAAACAATAATTTCAGTAAATTGAATCACAATATACAGGAAGTTTCAGAATTATTACACTGACCGACTCCTTTATTCATATCAAACAATGGATTCATTAACTAAATAGTTAATTAAATAATTGTCAGTTACTGGGTATACTATGAGGGAAAAAAAAGTGCATTACCGCATACTTCACAGGAAAACACAGTTTAAAGAAATAAGTATATGATTACTAATAAATATCAAGTCTAATAACTGTTCAAAAACATATGACTTATAAGAGGTTTGGTTTATATGAAGGTTAATAGAAAACCAAATGAAAGCATAACGATGTATTACCTGTCAGAATTCAATGTTTCAGCCTACAAAAGCTGACTCTGGATGATTAGAACACAGATGGACATTATGGAAAAGAAATTCTTGTGCTTACAGAATCTCTTGCAAGGCTGGAGAACTGGCCTTAGAGATCACAGTCAAATCAAGCTCCTAATAAGGTCACAGGAGAATTTCAGAGATGATGACTTTACGTTGTCCCTGAGTAACAGCTGCTGTAGAATCAGCAGTGACATTGGACCCTCACACTGACACAGCACCAATGCACCTGCCATACATGGAATTGGATGTCATGATACTGCTGTTTTCACACCTATCTGGACTGATTCTCCAGGTGTCCTAACTTTTTGTATTAATACTCTCTATATCAGGTTGTCAGAGAGAAAAGTTCACCTGCCCTTTTTCTGATTTGAAGGGACCCAGAAACTTGGGTGCTTGACATTTTCCCTGGAAAGTACTGCTTTGACAGTGCTACACACAATTTGATATGTGCTATCTTAATTATTATTCAATTGTAAGCATATTCTAATTTTTTATTACCATTTCTTCTTTGAAATCATTTAGGAGTATATATTCTAGTTTTGAAACAGATGAAATTTCTGTAACTATCTTTGTTGTTATTGATTTGTTACTGCTTTCTAAGATAAACTTTCCTTTGGTTAGATGAAGTCTGTAAGATACAACATTTAAAAATTTTGTGACTTGTGCTATAATCTGCTATGTGGTCAATTATTTTGCATATGTACTACTTGTGAATGTTAGAAATGTTAGAATGTTAGAAATGTTGTACTCCACAGTGTTCTGTGTGTATCTCTTAGACAGTGTTTTTTAAATCCTATTGTTCAAATCCTTTACTGTGAAACTACTGTTATATCTTTTTACTTTTCATAAAATAGAAAAATATGTTTAAAATATTCTACAAAAATTATGAAACTATTCATTTCTATTTGGATTATATCAATTCTTTTCTTTGAATATTTTCAGGATAATTCATTTGATACATTCAAAGCTAATTTACTTAGAATTGTTAACATTGTTCAAATGAATTGAAATTTCTATCTCTATGCATTGTTATCTGTTTACCTCTGATAAAAGTTCTAGCATTAAAGATTTTTTGTACCTCAATATTCCTATTATATCAGGTATTTCACTTATGGATGTGTTGCTTTTCTGCTCCAAATTTATCCTATTCACTGCTTTGTGAAAATGAATATATGCTCCTTAAATATTTTTTCATTGCCTGCTGACACTATGTTAAGCTTGGTGGGTAGAGGCCCCTGGAGAGACATTGTAGAAGGAAAGGGTTTGCTCACTTGGCAGGTCTGCAGCATGTATGGATTTCTGCTCAGCCCCTGGCTCCTGTAGTGCACGTGGCTTCTCCAGTCTCTAGATTCTGCATAGTGTTCAGCAGTGCTGAATCGTCAGTGTTTTTCCCTAACATCCATGTGAGGATGTTTCATAGCAGAGTCCCTCTGATCTTTCCCTGGTACCCTAGAGGGTAGATTTTCAGCAAGTTTCATTAGTGCAACACCACAGTGACTTTCTTCTCTGCCATTCAGTAAACTATGCTATGCCTTCTCCAACAGGGTCTGGATCTCAGCATTGGGTTACAGGGGGCCCTTCTATGGATGCTCTGTATCAGTCCTCCTGCTAATGGTTATCCCTTAGATCTGTGATTCTATATTCTTCAAAATTCTTTTTACTTCTAACTTTATAATCACTCATTAACCCAATGTCCCATTATACTTAATTATTTTTATACTAAATTGTTTTTTTTTCAAATTATTGGGTAGGGTCTTTCCCTCAATTAGACCCAAACTGATATGCAATCTGTATTAATCATCTTGGTATGTCATAATAAAATACCATAGACTGAGCAGCTTAAACAAAAAAAATTTATTTTCTCACAGTTCTGGAGGCTGGGAGATCAGTTTTGATATGTCGGAGATCAGTCTTGATCTGACGTCAGAGATCAATGTGCTAGTATGGTTGGGTTCTGGTCAGGGCTTAATCTCTGCCACAGAGGGCTGTCTTTTCTCTGTGTTCATATATGCTGGACAGAAAGCTCTGGTGACTCTTCCTTCTCTTATAAGGGCATCAATTCTGTCAAATCAAGGCAGATATCACTTAACTTTAATCATCTTCTTAAAGTCCAATATAGTCTTTATATCTCCAATATAGTCACATGAAGGGTTAGAGCTTCAACCTATGAATTTCTGGGGGCACACAATTTGGTCTATAGCACTATTTCTATGAGCTTAATATAACATTTTAAAATAATTATTTTTCTTTAGAACTTTGTATAGCCATATATTTTAAGAGCTATAATTTTATCCAGTCAACTAATAAATTTTTCATGTGTTTAGATACTTTTGAGCAGTGTAAATATTCCTGAAATCTTCTCTATGGAGATTCTTTTCAGCCTAATTTTAAAATGCATTATTCCAAAATGTTTTTATTTGCTTTTGCCTGATATTTAGGTGCACTCCAAATTGGGCTCTCTTTTAACTGAATTGTACAGTTGGGATTTGAGAATATACTTGTAGTTTTAATTCACCTACACAAGTGTGTGGTTTTATTTAGGAATTCTCAGGAGAAGATCATCAAGAGATAATGCATGACTCTCTCTATGGGACACGAAATTATTACAGTTCAAGCAGTTACGGTGACCTTTTCAGATCCACTTCATGGATCTGGAGTTAAATCTGGAGATTCTGATCTTAACAACAGCCTTCTGATGTCTCCTGTGCTATGTGCATTAAATTTCAGATTCTAGACCCTCAGAGAATGACAGATATCCTCAAATGGTATTCCAGTTCTACAGTTTTCAAATTCTTCCAGATTTGCATTTTTCTAAAAAGTCTCAGCCTTAGGGAAGTTCCTTTAACTTCTCATCCAATCATCTATGCATTAAATAAAAATATGTCTCTATTGTTTTATCTCACATTTTAAATGTGCTACTCCAAAAGGAATTTCTATTAATGCTTTGTTCACGTATTATTTGTTTTTTTTTATTTTCTGCAGGCAATTTGTATTTTACTATTTCTTTTGCATCTCTGGCCTTTTGAGTTTAACATCATCTAATCTTGAATTTTCTTGATGTCTTGTACATTTTTTAAAGTATGAACACATTTTCAGTAAACCTAGCTTAACTTATATACTTCAGCAGATTTTTTAACCAATATAAACATTTTTCTAATGCTAGAAGATTATAAATCACTTTAGGTACCAAATCATATATTGTTCATATTTGTAGTCTTGGAGATCAGTGCAACGTATTAAATGTTTGTTGAAGTAAATTGAAGTTATGCCAATATTTGTTTATTTGTTTTTCTCCCAAGGCTTCATTCTTTTTTTTTTTTTTTTTTTTTATTTCAGCATAATATGAGGGTACAGATGTTTAGGTTACGTGTGTTGCCCTTGCCCCCCCTCCCCCCTCAGTCCAGGTTTCAAATATGTCCATCCCATTGCGTGGTGCACATTGCACTCTTTGTGT
>CAUYSK010048615.1:0-75529 GCA_963575035.1 Avahi laniger | reverse complement strand
TCCCCCTGTCCAACATCCAATAGATGTTATTCTTATATGTAAAATTGTTCTTTTTGAGACAGAGTCTTGCTCTGTTGCCCGATCTAGAGTGCGGTGGCATCATCATAGCTCACTGCAACCTCAGACTCCTGGGCTCAGCCTCTCAAGCAGCTGGGACTACAGGGATGTGCCACCACGCCAGGCTAATTTTTTCTGTTTTTAGTAGAGATGGGATCTTGCTCTTGCTCAGGCTGGTCTCGAACTCCTGAGCTCAAGTGATTTTCTTGCCTTAGCCTCTCAGAGTGTTAGGATTATAGGCGTGAGCCACCACACCTGGCTGAAATTGGTTTTTAAAATTTTGGGTTCACAAATACCTCTGAGTATCTAATGAAAGCCGCATATCCCTCTCCAGAGAAATGCACATACAACTAAAAATTTGAATCTTTAGTAAGGCTCTCATCATGCCTCTGGGTTTATAGATCATAGGTTAGAAAACCCTGCGACAAATTGATATATGGTACAAATATATGTACCTAGATACATATATATGTTTCTATATATGCTATAGGATATACATATATTTGATTTTTTAAAAACTTCCTCTAAAATCTCCCCAAATATTTGAAAGCTTGAAAATCTTGGTTGCTTCTAAGGGGTTGTTTAGTTCCATGGGATAAAGGTAAATGTACTGAATTTCAGGAATCAATATTTTAATGACATAAAAGAATATGTTTTAAACTAGCAACTGATCTAAAGATATTTTATCTAACTGCAGCTAGATGAAACCATCTTACTCTCATCCCTTTAAAGTTTTTGACTTTAAATGTTCATGAGATAACAATTTTCTAGGTAATTCTATAAAAAAAAAGATATTAGGCCCATTATGTCTTAGGTAACATAATGTTTCTAATTTTCTTACTGATTTCCTCTTTGGATACAGAAGAAATTTATAAGCTTGTTGTATAATTCCAAAATTATTCAGAAATGTGTTAAGAGTATTTAAATAATTTCGAGTATTTTGGATTTTTATATATTTCTTTTTGTTATTGGTTTTTACTTTAAATCCATTATTCTTAGAAAATATACTGTGTATGATTTCAATCCTTTGGAATTGATTGTAATTTGGTTTTTATATGGCCCATTTTGGTGAATATTTTAGGTGCACTCAAAAGAATGTATTCTCTGCCACTGTTGGTTATAGCGTTATGTCAGCTAGATCAAGTTGGCTGATATGTTCTTACTGATTTTTGTCTACTCTTCTGTCAATTACTGAGACTGGAGTATTAACATCTTCAAATATAGTAGTTGTACCAGGTCGAATACTTTCCTTCCAAAATCCATGTCTACCCAGGACTTGTGAAAGTGACCTTATTTAAAAGTAGTCTTTGCAGGTATAATCAAGTTAAGATGAGGTTGTACTGTGTTAGGGGGTTCCTCAACCCAATGATTGGTGTCCTTACAAGACTAGAGAAATTTGGACGCAGATGCAGAGGGAAGAAGGCCATGAGAAGAGGGAGGTGGAGATTGGACTTATAGCCAAAGAATGCCAAGAATTGCCAGTAATCACCAGAAGCTCTGAAAAGAAAGGAAGGATACTTCCCTAGAGTTTTTAAGAGAGCACGGCCTTGCTGACACCTTGATTTCAGACTTCTAGTCTATATAACTGCAAGACAACAAATTTATGATGTTTTAGGCCAAAAAGAAAAAAAAATGTTAGGATGTGATGATAATTATTTTGACAGATTTCTCTGGGAAATTTTAAACCCCCCCTTTTTTTTCCTTTACCACTTCTTCCAGGAAAAAGTTTTAAACTTTTTAAAAAGCAAAAATACTCCACCATGTTCCTGATAACAATCAAGAAATAGATTCTTTAGCTAGCAGAATCTCAGTAATGTTTGCATGTACGAGTGGGATTATACAGTATCAAGATTCTCAACGAGGCAGTAGACATTTGTCTGCTGCACGTCCAAGCATAAGATCAAATTCAAGTAAAAGAAAGAACAAAAAGATGAAACTCCTCACCCAAATCCTGACCTAGATTATTTTTTGTCAATCGTCAGTCGACTCTGTGCCATGTACTAGACTGTACCTTTTGAGAATTCAAAGGTAGAATAAAAGTAGCCCTTGTTTCTCGAGGTGCTCTGGGCACAGTATAGGTGAAAGAGCTATGGAGACCAGCCTGGGCAGCATAGAGAGATCCTGTCTCTAAAAAACACAACAAAAATCAAAAAACCTGTAACCAGAGACACCGTAATATAGGCCATAAGTACTGTAATGACTCTAACGGGCGTGATGCTTCAGAATATCTCCCAATTCATGTTTCCTTACTGGCTAGCTAATTTTTCTCTCCCTGTTCCCTGCCTGTCTTAATGGTCAGGCTGCCACAAGAAAGGGGAAGTCCGCCCCCTTCCCTCCAGGAAGAGTAACAGAGGAGGAGCCGATAGCGGATACAAGGGAGTGGGACACCTGTGTCTCAACCTTCTCTCCCTGGGTAGAAATCCCAGGTCCAAGGCCTCTTCCATACGTCCAGAACGAAAGGTGGTGCGGCGTGGTGTCAGCCTCGGGAGAGGCTCCCTTGTGCAGCACCTGGGGGCTCCCGGGCACCTGGCGCGGAGCGAGGGGCAGCTCCGGGGACAGCGAGAGCGGGAGTGGGGAGGAGCGCGCTCCCACAGAGCCTCCCCGTTTCATTCGGAAGAGGATGGCCCGGGCACAAGGGGCCAGAGGCCGCACCAACGCAGGACACAGCTCCAACAGCTCCTGCCGCGCCAAACCGAATCAAAACCTCGGCAGTTAACAATGAAGTCCATAGAAAAGGCGCCTCTGGAGGAGTCGAGGAGAGGGGTAGAACTGGAAGGAACAAAACCGAACCCAGCTGAATATTTATCCCAAAGAGGCCACCTCGAGAAGAAGGTAGAGAGAAGCTATATCTTGTCAAATTAAAGCCACTGCCTTGTCCCTTCTCAGCGCACCTCACTCTTAGCTACCCTGCAGGATGGAGACAGTATTAGGAAAAAGAGGGCAGACGGATCCATTACATGAGATATAAATAGACCACATTTTCTTTGCCAAGTGTTCCTAAATCAACCGGGAGGATAAAGATTGCTGGCCTTATATGATTTCATTTCTGTTTTCCAATTGTCCCTGCAGGCACAACCCTCTGCATTAAGGAAATAGAAAAGGTGTGGGGGTAAAGCATTTCTGAAATTAAGATTTCTAGCTGTGCTTTGCCTAAGATTGTAATTTTTTTTAAAAGGGCACATCCAATTTCTTGACGTTTTGCATTTTATTATTCTAACTATGCAACTTTGTCTAGTAAAGGCCTCAATTTCACTTCTCTCCTCCTTTATCTCTTTTGATGGTTTAATGGTTCCCATTAAAATAAAGCAAAAGAGTACGTTTTCAATATAACTGGTCACTGTTAGAGGAAAAGTCAGCAAGGGAACATTCTAGAGAACTGGCTTTGGTTCCATAGAATTAGGACTGGATTCTTCAACAGATAAAGACTTGTCAGACACCAGCTAAGCAGGGCACCAAAATACGCAGACAAGGAAGAAAATAAATAATAAGGAATCAGAAAGTCTAACAAGGAGCTATTTTAATTTCATCACGCATGTAACTTTTGTATTGTTTGAATGATTAAACCATCCTTAGAGTTTAACCATGTTTTATTTTAAATTATACCCAAAAGGCAACTTAAATCATTTTAGTGCCGATGTCATCTGAAAGTATTACCTGGCCTTGTGCAGAATAGCACAAGTTTTAAAAAGTGACAATAAGACAAGGATAATTTCTCGCTTGGTTTTAAGAGGACAGCTTTAGTTGTTTTTAGTAAGGTAGAATAATTTAATTAAATTTTGTCTGTCTTTAGAGAAAGGAAAGAACCAGGACTTACCCCACTGTAAGTTTCTGCATTAGTCTTTTCGCTCCTTTGTTCTTGTGAGCAGGCTATTAAAATCGTGTTAGGATATATGGTTGAGTTTCCAAAGAGACCTATGCTTGAGGGATGTGTACTTGTTTTGGGAGTGTGTGTGTGTGTGTGTGTGTGTGCGTGTGTGTGTGTGTAGGAGGGTGGGCAAGGGAGAGGAAGATGGGACCTACCCGCTTAGACTAAGGTAGCCCCAGGTCCCAAGAAAGAAATGAGGTATGAGCCTCATGACATCTGGGAGATGAAGCAGACCTGTGAGGAGCCACCAGGCCTTCAAATCCGCCACCCACAGCCACAGGTGTGCCATCGACGCAGTGGACAAGGGTAGGACCCACATCAGGATGGTGACCAGGTTGCTGAGAATTCACATTTCTTTCTTTCAGGAGACCAGTTTTTATTTTTCCACCCAACAGGGGTCAGCAACACACAGAAACTTGTCTCAGCTACCTCTTTGCCCTTCTTTAAAAAATGATCTCTATATATGATAAGAGAGTGTGTACATACACTCTCTTTTTCACCCGAGTGCATATGGCTTTCTAATGCCTAGTACAGTGCTGTGCAGAGAGTAGTGCTCAGTGAATCCTGCATCAACCCTCTGAGACATCTGAAAATTGCGAACTTTTGCTACTCTGATCCTTTTTTAAGTGATATAAAATTTTGAAATGTGTGGTTACTTCAAAACAGCCAGTGGGTTAGTGGTTGGTAATGCTAAAATAATAGCAGCTGACATATGAGTGCTCACTGTGCTGGACGACATACCAAGTACTGTAAATACATTATCTCACTGGAGTCTCACCAGCCCGACAGCATTATTGTAGCACGTCTCAGGCTTTTCCATGTGCTAGGCACCGTGCTAAGTAAGCACTTTGACGTGCACTATTTATTTGATTTATTTTTCCTAACAACCTTACAAAAGAGGAACTACTATCAATTCTACTTTAAAAATGAGAAAACTGAGGCTTAGGAAGATTAAATAATTAGCTTAAAGTCACACTGCTAGTAAATAGTGGCACTAGGAGTTGAGCAGCCACGCTGATCTTAACCACTCTGTTTATTATCCCATTTTACAGAGGAGCTCCTTGAGGTTTTTTAGAGATTATTCAAATCATGTTACTCTTCCAATCAACACCCTCTAGTGACTTCCCATTTCAATCGAAGTAAAATCCACATTCTCTATTATCACGTACAAGGCCCTCTGAGTTCTCGTTCTCTTTTTTACTCCAATGTCACCTCCTTCTCCATTCTTGCTCTCCGCCAGCCATAGCTGTCTCTTTGCTGATCCTTCAACACACCAGGCAAGACCCTCCTGTCTCAGGGCCTTTGCACTTGCTGCTTCCTTCTGTTGGGAATGCTTCTTCCCCCAGATATCTGCATGGCTTACTCTACTACCTCCTCGGTCTGGTCAAACATCACATCAAGAGATTACTGATTATTCTGTTCCAAGTTGCCACCTTCCCGTCTACTCCCAATCATGACACTCCCAATCATTCTTCCCTCATCTCTTATACTTTTTCTTGAAGGTCTATTTATATTTTTAAATCTAACTATTTATTAATAGCCATCTCCCCTCTCTGAAATATAAACTTCAAGGAGGGCAGGTATTTTTGCTTATTTATTTATTTAACTTGCAGCACTAGCATTTACAACAGAACAAGGCATAGTAATAGGCACTCAATACGCATAGGAATGAATGACAAGAGCTTAAGAAACTCACCCAAGGTCACGCAGTTAGTAATAGGTAAAGTGACCTTCCTAACAAATCCAGTATCAGGTTTATCCACATATCAAATGCATAAACCATCTTCCTGGGCTCTTCTTCTAACTCCCTTGGTCTTTAATTATAATGGGCCGGGTGAACATGAATAAACAAACCAAACAGGAAAAAGGCAGCATTTGTTACTGTCTCTTAAAGTGGGAGACTTTAAAGTGAGATCAAATCAGAGGCCAGGTCAGGGAAAGGGGACACTGGTCTTTACCAGAAAGGGAGTTGACAAGTGATGAAGTCAGGAATGTGCTGAGTTTCTGGGCTGCGTGCAGGGGCACAGTGTGGGAAGGTCCCGCATGAAGCTGGTGTTGGGTTAATTAATTAGGCCGGGGATGCCTGCATGTTAAGGGGAGGAAGGAACCGAGGGGATTGATTTGGAGGGGACTGGAGTCTCAAGTAGCAGTTACAAAGGATCCTGGAGGCACAGGAAGGATGGGAGAAGTGTTGGGTACAGCTCAATTTGGCGAGTGGCCAAAGAAACATGTCAGATGTTAGTGAAAACAGGCCACAGCTGCTGCACTTTACAAGCTAAATGGCAGGCCGTCCCTCAGCCCTCCCCCACCCCGGCCCATCTTGGGTCCTGGAATAGTTACTCTCTTCCCAGGACAGCCAGTCATAACTCAGTTCTCACTTGAGGGCGCAAGAAAAGGCAAGGAAGGGGGTGCTCGGGCTTCGCTGCTAATGGAAAAGGCTTCAGAGCACTAACCAAAGCTCGATTTCTCCTGAAGCTGAACATTTCAATGTATGGAAGTCCCACCTCTTTTGTTCCCAGGATAGTTTTAAAAATTGTGGTTATTTTTCTTTAATCTCATGATATCTACACTAGTCATTTCTAAGATTTCTAGAATATTTCAAAGAAGTTTTAAAAAACTCTTTTCCTCCTTAAAACGTGTGGTGGATATTTTGTGTATTTGTATATTTCTCCTTCCTAGAGAAAAAGTCCTAGATAGTTCAGAGTAAAACATATATATGTGTGTATATATGTTTATTCTCATATGCATATACTACACTGGAGGGTATAAACATAGAAAGAATAAAAACATTGAAAGGTGACATTTATTGTTAGTGGATAATATAATTTGGTTGAGCTGCTTAGTAGCATCTCTACCCTTTTCCTTTTCCCTGGCAGCCCCCTTCCCTTACCCTACAAAGCTTAGACAGCAATTAAGTGCATGGACTCTGAACCTCACAGCTGGGTTTAAATCTCTGCTACTTACTAACTGTGTAACACAGTGCCCAAATTATTCAGCCTTTGTGTTCCTCAATTGTCCTCATCTGTAAAATGAGGCCAAACATAATTTTTAATTAAAAGAGTTTTTGTAGTTTTTACTTGAGTAAATACAAATAACATGCTTAGAACAGTATTAAATGTTAAATATTACTATTATTTACAGACACTATAAATTCTCCAATGTTTTGTGTTTATTTGGAGCCTTATGTTGGCAGCTCGTTGTAAGTCCAAAGAGAGTAGGAAACTGGTTTCTTAGCCTATTTTATACAGCACTGAGGAAAGAACACATAGGAAGGTACTTCCATTCTTTTTATGGCATTGAGGAAAAGAAAATATAATTATAGTTCTAGCCAATTGATGTTTCTTGTTCTTGACGAAAGATGTAAATGTATGTGGCATATGAAAATCTCTTCTATTTAGGGAAATAAAAGTCAGTATAAAATAAGAGCAGTATCAACATTCAAGAAGTGAAGTCTATTAATTTTTCCTATTACCAGTTTTCCTTTGTAACAACTGTTCAAATGTTGAGTGAAGTTGTTTTTTTGCATAGCACCTGTTGTATGCTGAGATGGTGTAAGGTCTGTGATCTCCAAGAACTACACACTGTTCAGGATGGGGGAGGTGGTGATTTATCAATCATACCCCCTAAGAATGAAGATTTCACTCTAAGTCACTTTTTTTCCTTGAATTTCTCCTAACATGCATTGATACCTACCTAGCTTATGAGGAAATTGCAAAAGCATGGATAATGACTGTGGAAAACATTGGAACCAAACTAAATCCCATGTAAGTTATCAATGAATAAATTTACCTCAAATTGCTAATTTTGAGTGCTTTATGCTTTAATCAGTTGTCCTGTGGTCAACTGATTATTTACACTAAAAAATAATTATTGATTTTAAAAATCAGATATTGGACACTGTTAAAGGGGCTGGATATGGAAAGTTGAATTAGACAAGTCCCGCCCTCCATGAAAAACATTGTCTACTAGGAGAGACATAAATTGTATTTATTGAATTATAATGCTTGCAATAATGCTAAGTTAGCAGCACAAAATGTAGGACTAGAAGGATGCTAAAGAGAGGGGTTAATTCCTCTGGAAGTACGGGGTGTGATGGTCTTGAAGGGTGAATAGAGGCAGCGCAGCCTCAATTCAAAGAGCAGCCAGAGAGCACTTGGTGTCTCTGGTACATGTACACAGTCTGTTAAAGAAAGAGTACCGGTTACGTGGTGGAGACTGTCATGATATGTGGCTGGAAAAAGGATAAACCCCAACACAAGGCAATGGCCCTGAAAATGGACAGGAGAGGGTTTATTTGATAAGCATTTTGAGGTGTGATCAACAAGACATGGTGACTAATGGAAGGTTTACGGAGCTAGAAATTGGAGATGATGTGGCTTGGCTTTTTGTCATCAATTGGGATAGAGGACACAGCACAAGTTTATTTTTGTTTTTTGCTTTGCTTTTGTTCAGCAAGGATGTGTCTATTGCTAATTCAGATTGAGATATTTTGAGTTTGAATATTTTGTCACCGTGAAATCCAAACTACCTTTGCCCCACTATCTCTGGTGTTCAGCTATTCACAGCATCCTCTTAGCTTGTATTTGCACTGCGTATGCATCTCAAGGCTTCCTTGATTCATTTTCCCCTCTCCCATGGAATGTTGTATACCTTCTTCAGGTCTCTTGGTCTTTAACATGAGTGACAAGCAATAGAATTGACTAGTGCCAACCAAAATAAAGGAAAAAAAAAAAAGCACTTTCTGTGATTCAAATAGTACACTGTAACTCATTCCTCTGGGTACAGTGTTCCAGGTGACCGTTTGGGGCCTTAGAAACTTCCAGATCCCTAACCAGGCACAAGAATTAGCAGGCAAAAAGTAAACAGTCCAGTGTAGCACACCAGCAAACTTCTCTCAAGTCACAGATACATTCCTATTTGTGAGAGTTATGCACAAGTCAATAAAGATTAACTAAACAGTTGGAAATACAACTAAATAAAAGCTGAGACTTTTAAAATCACTCAAGAATATGCACACTGTAAGCCATTTGGCAGGAAACTCCTGCATTTTTTTTTTTTTGCTCTATTTCTTAATACAGTTTCCTTAAAAATCAGCTTTGTTAGACAAATGGATCCTCTATTATTGGATACTTGAGAACCTGAGCTGTGTTCATTATTTTCTTCTTAAACTCAAAGTCTTAATTCACACTACTGATGGATGAGCTATTTTTTCTTATAGTATAAGACTTAAACATATGAAGATACCATATATTAAACAAAAACATATTTCAAGAGTTTTTGAAACAGATGAAGTCAAATATTCTTTTGGTTTGTCAATTTATATTTAGATGTTAATCTAAAAGTGCTTTAAAGTACAGATAATTGTTACTAGCACTTAACTTTAGAGAACATTTATCCAATTTGTGGACCTAAGGGATCAATGAAGTTTTTAAAATTTTTGTTAACTTCTTACTTTTTGTTCTGTCGTAATTTATTTGTGTATTTTTTCAGGATAAGAATAGAAAAGTGAAACTCCAATTAATCAGTTTTGCTCCTTGAATGTAGCTCTAGTACAAAGTTAGATGGAGTTGAGATTTAAATTACTCTATAAACTGCAATAAAATTTCTAATGATATGTGCATTTAGATTTATTTATACCGGGCTCTTCCAATTACTATATATATTTGAAAAATGGATTTAAATTATAGGAACCATACATATTTCAATGCTAGAATGTCTTTATTGGAGAGAAAAAATATAGAATGTAATAATTTGATAATATACTTTATAAAGTCTATTTATTTAAAATCACCAACTGCTTTAGATATCTGTCTAAAAACTTTTTGTGGCTTCCAAAAGAAGAATTGAGCCAGCCTTGCTTGTTGTTCTGCTCACATAGGAAAAGTTCCTCTCTGGCACGATCAGTTATCTTACTACTTCTTTTAAATATTAAATTCGAGAATTTAACAATTGCCAGAAGAAAGAAAATAAAAAATTTTTTAGTCATAAAAAGCTTAAGGAGATTTTTTTTGAAATTTTTAGTATTGGAAGGGTTCATTTAAAAGTAAATTCAAAAGTATTTCAGATGTGACTAATGTTCTTATGTCTGAGTTTTTGTTAGTTTTGAATAATCTCATTTTCATTTCTTTTAAGTTGAAATGATAGTATGGATTGTAATAATATGTAGTATTATGTATTTATTATTGGTTAAAAACTGTATTAAATTATTTTTCATTTATCATTTTGGTTTTTTTTCCCTCAGTTGAGGCTACCATACAGAACCAATCCTAAATACATTGTTGACAAGTGGAATTTTCCCTCAAAGGTTCATCTTCCCCTTCTCACCATGGCCAGAGACTTTATATAATTCCTCAAATAAATAAGGTTTCCCACTGAAAAGCCTCCGTCCCATGTTTCAAAGTTTTGTTTCATTTTCTGTTTTTTTTTTTTTTTGTCTTTCTTCTTGGTCTTGAATTCTGCTCCCAGTCTATCATTAAAGCATTAATGGACAACATGCCACATGCCTTAATATTAATAATAAGTTCTACTTTCCAGGTAACATCTTTCTATACTGCCAGACCAAAGGAATTCTAAGGAAAAGAAATTAGGGATGTTTTTTCTCAAGGGGAGCCTTTTCATTATTTCCCTAAATCACACATTTAGGATGTGCTTGCTTGGTTTGGTATTGTGTTTCCATAATAATCCCACAGTGCATTTTCTGGGTCATGGCTTGAATCCAGAGCGCAGGCTTTGTAGGCATTGTCATACTCTGGGGCAGTGGTTCTCAATGGAGGATGACGTCTCTTGCCCTCCTCCACCCCAGAGACATTTGGCAATGTCTGTAAACATTTTTGGTTGTCGCAAATGGGGAGTGCTGCTGTCATCTAGTGGATAGAGGCCAGGGATGCTGCTCAGCTTTGTGTAATGCAACAACAGCTTCCTACAACAAGGACTTCTGAGCCCCAATGTGAATAGTCCTAAGATTGAGAAACCCTGCTCTAGGGCAATACCAACCTAGGATGCAGGGAATTAATCTGGCCAAAAAGCTTTCCTTTTAATCTGGAGTCAGAAGTGAAGTGAATTTTGATTTTCTACAAGAGTGGTACAGCTACTTATGAAATGGTCTGCTACATTTTTTTTTTTTTTTTGCTGTGGCAGAGATAAAGAATTAAAATATATACACTTTCAAATTTGGATTTAAATTACGCACTCTGTAATAAATAGATAACTGTAGAGTTTTGCCTTGATCATTAATATTATAGTTTTAGAAATAACACTTCTCGTGCTATTTTTCCACTCAGATTCTTTTTATTTTCTCTAGTTTGAGAATAACAGAGCAAGCTTCTTGGGTTTGTGTGAACGCACAACATTTATTAACGCTTACTATATTTTTATGCATATCTTTAAGTATATCTTTCTATATTTGAGTTCCTCAACACTTTCCGTAGTTTGTCATTCATTAATTTATTCATTAAATCAATGTGTTTATTGAATATTGATTGATCCAGACATTGTTTCATATGTTAGGGCTACAATAGGGAAAAAAATAGACAAAAAGCCATGCAGTCAAGGAGTGTATATTCTAGTGGAATGAGAAAGACAATAAGCAAAAATGCACCAGAAAATCACATAGCTAGAAATGCTATGGAAGCAAGGAAGCAAGGAAGGAAAGAGGGATTGTCAAGGTCAGGGGCAGGGGTGAAATTTTAAGTTGGTTGGCAGGGAAACATTCATTGAAAAGATAATGTTGGAGCAAGCACATGAAGAAGATGAGAGAGTGAGCCATGTTGGTCTCTGGGAAAAGTGCATTCCAGGAAGAGGAAACTACAAGTGCAAAGGTCCCGAGGCTGAAATGTGCTTGGTCCATTTGAAGAGAGCAGAGCAGTCCACATGGCTGGAAGAGAGTGAGTCAGAGATGAAAAAGAGGCAACAGAGTCAGAGAGGTGATGGGTGAGAGGGTCGTGTCAGATGGTACAGGCTGTTGGAAAGATGTTGGCTTTCACTCTGAGTGAGAGGGGTAACCATTCCAGAGCTTTGAACAGAAGCATGACAGGATCTGACTTATGTTTTAAAATGATCATTTTTGGACACTACCAAGAGAATTGTCTAGCAGGGCCAGGGGAGTAACAGGGAGACCAGATAGGAATCTGTAGATGAGATCTGGGCCAGGCTGCTCACACAGAGAAGTGGTCAGATCAATTGATGGATTGGATTTAAGAAAGAGAGCAGAGCCACTAGGGGACCAACATGGTAGAAGGTTTTAAATATTTTAGTTTCCCTCAATGTAGAGTCCCTTCCTGTGAGAGAACAATACACCTCTGCCCTGTTCAAAATGGGAGGCCATGCGACTTGCTTAACCAATAAAATGTGGTCAGAAGCTTTAAGAGGAAGCACTTGGCTTGTGTGTCCTTTTTCCTTCTGCCATGAAGCTGGCAACATTCCAGATACAGGATGCTCTGTCAGCCTGGTTCCTAGAGCAAAGCCGATATGGACAGCATGCAGAGGACATGTAGCAAGAAAGAAACTTTGTTATTGGAAGCTGGTAGGATTTTCAGGTTGTTTGTTACTGCAACAGAACCCAGCTTAGCCTGACTAATACAGGTGCGGTTGGCATTAGCTGAGATGGAGATGTCTGCCAGAAGAGCAGGCTTTGGATGTGTATGGAGAGTCCAGGAGTTCAGTTTAGAAAAACGAGACTGGAGATGTCTATTGGACATCCAAGTGCAGCTATCAAGTAGCTAGTTGGATATAAAGGGCTGGAGTTGAAAGAAAAGGTCTAGGGTAAAGATACGCACTTGGGAGTCATCAGCCTGAGACTGAACAAAGTTACCAAGGGAGTGAGTAGATGTATCTGAAGACTAGGATCTGAGCTCTGGAGTATTCCAGCAACTAACAAATGAGACTGGGAAGGAGCAGGCAGTGAGTCAGGAGGAAGAGTAGGAAAGTGTGCTGTCCTGGAAGCTGAGTGAACAAAGAATCTCAGGGATGAGCATCTGTGTCATGTGCTACTGATAAATCAAGTGAGGTCAGGACTGAGAACTGACCTTGGGGTGTAGCAGTGCGGAAGTCACCAACAGCCTTGACAAGAGCAGGTTAGGTGGAGGGGTCTGTAGGAAAGCCTGAATAAAGTGGGCTCAAGAGAGAATGGTAGGATGAGTGACACAACTGGTGTAGATAACCCTTTCAAGGAGTTTTCCTGTAATGGAGAGCAGAGAAGTGATAGCCAAGGAGGGAAATGGGGCTGAAAAGTTGTGGGGTTTTTATTGTTGTTATTGTTTTGTTTTTTCGTGGATGGGTAATATGGGTGAAATGAAAGTTTGCTAATGGAATGATGTAAAATGGAGGAAAACAATTGATGAGGCAGAACAGAGAGGTGAGAACTGCTGGAGAGATGTCGTTTAATAGGCCAGCAGGGATAGGATGTGGTACCCAAATGGAGATGTTGGTCTTTGACAGGGCCACATACAGTTCATTTACAGGAAAAGCCTAGGGGGAGCTAGCATTAATATGTGGATATAGACGCGGGCACATGGGTGTGGGGTGAGAACCTGTGGAACTTCTGATTGCTTTTGTTTTTTTTTCATTAAAATTGAGGTCATCCACTGAGAGCGAGGATGGGGAAAGAGCTGCTGAAGATTTGACATAGTCCTGTATTTTTCTCCATCCATGTTCAACTGGATAGGAGGTAGGTGTGGAGTGATGGAAAGATATATTTAGGCATGGTTAGAGATTTTCCTAGCAAATCCAACAAGACAAAGGAGGATGGAGTGTTTGAGGATATATTCACGGGAGTAATCACAATGTCCAGACACGGAATTTTTTTGTAGCTGGGTAAGGAGGGAGGGGAGGACCTGAGGACACCAAGAGGCAGTGGGAACATGTACTGTGATTGGATTGGGGACGTCAGTAGCAGAGGGAATAAACGGCAGAACCAGAAGCTGTTGATCAGAGAATGGGCTGCTTAAAATTGAGATTCTAGAAAGGCTCCAATAATCGGCAATGGCGAGGTCTAGGGTGCACCTATGGAAATGAGTAGAGTGTAGGACAAGAGCTTGGAAGTTTTTGACTCTGAAATTGCTCTAGTTAATTCAAATTCTTTTCTTAAGCATTTCCTCTTATTGAAACTCCTCAATTAGACTTACATATAGTGGCTTTTCAATTATAATAACAGATCTCAGAATTTAGTTAGATTAATGATTGAAGCGTAATGAGGAATCACCTTGGCTTACATCAGATTTATAGAAAATGAAAATTTACAAAGTCAAATTGAGAAAGGAAGAAGTTTGTTGGGCATTATTTCAATAATTAAGATGTGTTCATATCAAAGATGACCTAACCATTCATTAAAATCCTTGAATATATTAGATGATTAAAAATCAGTTATTTGTTCAATATTTGGCCTAATGCTCTCTTTATAAATTATTATCTTGGGAATTACCCCCTCACCGTCATCTATTGAATTATTGGTATTCTTAAGATATTGGTTAATGTTGTTGCAGTCAATAATTATTGTGTTGAGGAAATCAGAGAGATATTAACTATCAAAAAAAGTGAATGTGTTGTTTATCTTAAACATTGGAGAAAGTCCTGTTTTATATTTGACAAATCATAGAAATATAAGTTAACTTTGAAACATCAGGGCTGTAAGTCCATTTTGAAGGATTAGAAAAAGTTGGTCATAATCAATGAATTTATCTGAAAAAATAACCACAAACAATTTACAGTCTGAGATTAAACATAAGCCTATGGCTAAGCAGAAAAAATGGGTATCGATCCTAACCTAACTGACTTTATGTCAATCTTTTAAATTGATATTTAATTCATATAAATTTCATACAATCCAAAATTTTGGATTAGTTTTTTTCCAAATGATTTTCAGTTAATGCAAATCCATATGTACTTATGATTTGTAGTTTATGTCATATAAATTGAATTTTATGCACTGATTTTGAGGTTATCTTAGGTCCCTCTGACAGAAACTATTATTTATCTCCCACCTACCCTTCTCCCCTTCTTTAGATGCTTGATTTTGTCTTAGCACTTTGCAGCTTAAATACTACATTTTTCAGGCTCAGTTGCAGGCAGGTGAGTCACGTGACTAGGTTGGGAAATTTTAGGTGGTTCTCCCTAGAAGTCTTCTTTAAAGTGAATGTGCATACTCTTTCTTTCTCCCTCTTTCTAGTGTCCTAGAACTCACATGTGATGTCTAGAGCTCTAGCAGCCACGTTAGATGATGAGACGAAGGCTGTTGCCAGCACTAGGATTGGCAAAGAAGAACTGGAAGGTGCCTGGGTGGCTGAAGAGTGAATGCAGCCACTCTGTAACCTGGACTGCTGACTTTCTGTTTTCTTGACAGAATAAAAATCTCGTTTGTGTAAATCACTATTTTCGAGGCATCTCTCTCCCTCTTTCTTTTTGAGACAGAGTCTCGCTCTGTTGCCTGGCTAGAGTGCCATGGCATCAGTGTAGCTCACAGCAACCTCAAACTTCTGGGCTCAAGTGATCCTCCTGCCTCAGCCTCCCAAGTAGCGGGGACTACAGGTGCATGTGCCACCATGCCCCGCTAATTTTTTGTTTCTATTTTTAGTAGAGATGGGGTCTCACTCTTGCTGAGACTGGTCTCGAACTCATGACCTCAAGCGATCCTCCCGCCTCGGCCTCCCAGAGTGCTAGGATTATAGGCGTGAGCCTCAGCACCTGGCCTTCCAGGCATCTCTTAATTGCAACAAAGTTTAATTCCTAATAAAGTAAGAATGATTCATTTTCATCCCACCTATATGTCTTTCTAAGGAATTTTTCTTTATTGACTACTCTTCTGATACCTTGTTTCTCTATAACTTTCTAGGAAGAAAAAGTTTGTGTGGACCGTTGTTTTCATTCACAAAGTTTCTAGCCATTTGTCTTGTCTTCCACATCTATGACAGCAGTCTGATCTCATGTTATGAAGCAGCAGCTCAAACACTAGGTCTAAATGAGAATGAGGGTGGGGGAGTTGTAGAATCAGTTTGGGGAGTTTTTCCAAACTGCACATTCCCAGCTCCATTATCTCTGCAGAGATTCTGATATTCTCCTATCAACTCCCATTAGAGAATCACTTATCTATAGCACATCCGCAAGTTTTTACTTGCTTCCAATTGGCAAAATTTAAAATAATAGTTAAAAACTAATTAGGAATTTTGCTAAGTGAAAAACTGTCTAATAGAAAAGAGGTATTACGTTTTCCATAGTTTGAAATCAGTTTAGAGTCTCATTATCTTTTCCTTTAAACGTATTTTTAAAATTTTTTCTTTTATGACCTCATTTGGAAATATTTAAACGCATTTTGAATCTTAATTTGAAAAGCCAAGTCATATATTCATAAGCAACTATATATTTTTTTCTCCACTGGGTTCTTCCTAGAATTTCTACTTCAGAAATATGGGGAGGGAAAGGGAGGGGGATAATATGCCAGTGTTTTTCTGTCGGACTACTCTTTTTCTTTTTATTATCCCACTCACCGTAATATTTATTAAACACTGTGGCATATGTGTGTGCTAGGCACTATTTGCACTTGCCAATGGCAAAACACACAATTATCTCCTGTTTCCATCGAAAGCTCTTCCAGTTCTCTGTGGGAGGAACCAGTGTATTCTTTTTCACTCTCTTGGTGGGTGGCCTGTTGATTTGGGCAGACACTGCTCAGTACGTACTCATTTGGCTAAGCTGTGATTAAACTAAGACTGTGGCATTTCTTGCTTTGTCTACAACCAGACGTGGTGATAGAAGAGACAAAGTCCCAGTCGTATATACCTGATATATGTGATGCAAAAGCAGTGTGTTGGGGACAGGGAAACTCTTTATAAATAAAAACCATCCAAACAGAAAACAAAACAAAAACCAGAAAGAGATCAGGGATACATAAAACAAGGACGTGACCTTAGCCAGGGTAGCAGCAGCTTTGCAGATTTTAAAATTGAAAAAGAAATCATATGCTGCCTTGAATGATTAATTTCCCAACCACAGAAGCAAACTCTTTGAGTTCAGGATGCAAACATTGGCTTGTCTGTATCCAGAGCGTTGCAGAACATAGTGCCTGTGCAAAGCATATGCTCACGGAGTGTGTATTGTCGACTAACTTAAAAAAATAAGTGAAACGTTGTGCTTGGGTGATAGTGGAAGTTAATTTCAGGTTAACTTCAAGTATGCCTTTGATTTTTTAAAAAATTCTTATTTGTGCAATTTATGTTTATTTGTACACAGTCTTACACTCTTTGCTAGTTAATATAAGCTCCTTGAAGTCAGGGATTTATTACTATGGTGTTCAGTGTAGGCTCTTAATAAATAATGAATGAATTAAAGAAATACAAGAAAAAAACCTCAGCATGTTTCTGGATATTTGACTTTCTCTCCCATTCATCAAGACTTAAGCCTTCTGTACTGGGTTTGAGAGAGTAACCGTGGACATGAGCTACCTGCCTAGGTTCCGGCCTCCTCTGCTCCAGTGCGACTACGGCCAGGCAGATGCCCGGACTCCACTTTCTGTTCTTCTTGGCTTTGAGCGAAGGTGACTCTTGTCACATCTGGGCTGCCTGAGGCTTTTCATAAATGCGAGTGTGGGGTTTTCTACGCTACTCTTCAGCTTCTGCCAACTGGATACAGATGAGGATGCAGCCCTAGAGAAAAGCAGAGCGACACAGTGGGCTGGGGAGAGAGGCCCACCATTGGGAAGACCAGCCCTCTGCTGTTACGTATGTGAGAAATAAATCTCTATTGCTTTCAACTCACCAAAATGTTCTGGTGTATCTGTTATGGCCATTTAGCTTAACAAGTACAGTTTTTAATTTGGTTATTTATTTAATGATAAAAAATTAATTATTCAACCATCAAAATAATAATAAATACTTAAAGTAGGAACATATATTCTAGGTACTACACAAGTGTGAAAAGGAGCTGATATGATGACCACTTTCAAAGAAGGGAAGCATGTTAGAAAAATGACATTTGTTGGGGGGCAGACTCACAGGATAGAGGCTGTACCCTGAATAAAGATCTGGATTTCTGGTGCCTTAAAATGATCTGAGTTCTGGTCCTGATTTTGCTGCTCAAGTAGCTGTGTAATCTTAGGAGCCTGGACTATAGTTTTCTCATCAGATGAAGGAGATTTGGCTACTACTACTTCTGAAGACACTGACTTTAGGGAAGAGATCCCATGTTTGAGACAAGTTGCTGTAGCTTTTCCACCAATTTGAGAATGCAGGTGGTTTTTAATTATCTTTGTTCTGTCATAGCTTGCCTCTGTTGCTATATTTGATGTTCATGCTTTGTAAATTATAAGTAGAATTTCATTAGATTTTCTCAAAACAAAATTACTTAGCTTTCTTTCAGCCTCCTGCTTCAGCATATTATTTTTCAAGGTACAAAATTAGTAGTGCATGGAATAAATGTATTGATTTGTACATTTAATAGTATGCTGAATAACTCTATTTCTTTTTATTCCGTAGCATATTGAATAAATTTAATACTATCTAATATGATATTGAATAAATGTATTTTTCCCATGTATGGGTCTAGGTTATAATGAATGAATTGGATTATTTGCTCTCTAAGATTCTTTTCTAAAACCCGAGATGTATTCTGAGAGGAGGAAGTTTGCCCAAGTATTCTAAAGTTAAGCCTTAGGCAAAGAAGACGTGGACAAGCTGGTCAGATCCAAGACTTCCACAGGCTGGGAATCTTTAACTTTCATAGAATAATTCCTTTTTACCCAGTACGTAGCAACAATTTTTGGATTTTTTCACTCTCAGTTTTTCTCTCTGCAACCATCCTGTTCCACTGTACCATGCTGGCTCTGTGGTTCCAGGAAATACCCTGACTCTAGGGCCCCATCCCTGGCAAATCTTTATTTCTCCGTGCAGGTAGGTACGGACAAGGTCCAACAGACTGAGTGTGCAGTGCCTCGCTTGTCCAGTAGGGGCGCAGGCCATGCTTTGGTTTAACCTGATTTCTCTTTGGGTCTAGGGTTCAGATTGTGTAATAAGTTATTTCTGTTATATATGCAATCACTTCTTAAATGCATTTTGATTTTATTTTAAATCCTACTTATTCTAAATCCTTATAACACTTTTACATTAGTTAGAAGATTTCATAAAAACAAAATAGTACTTGGGGCTCTGAGTTTTTAATTATGAAGCAAAACATTTGATTTAAAATACAGACCCTTTAGTATAAGAATCCTCATTCTTAAGAGCTGGAGTCATCCTTGTCTAAGAATTTGTTGTTTCCCTGACCAACTGTTTGGCCTGACTCCGCCCGTCCCCATCCACTCTTTTTTTAAAAAGAGTATTTGTGTTTCATGTGTTATAAGTGAAGCATTTTCCTTTCTCTTTCCATTTGCAGCTGAGAGGAAAGTCTTGACACTGCAACGATGTTACCTATTGTACAGGCAGCATCTGCAAGTCCTTTCTTTCTCTCCCTCTGCCAATTCATTTAATGTGGATATAGTGGGGTGCACAGGTATCCCAGGCTCATTAAATACACAGCAAAAAGTTGGGAAGGAGGAAAAAAAAGTCAAAATCTATGTGAGACCCTCCTAGAGAAGCAAAAGGCAAAAAGGTCAAGGTTTCCTTGTGTGTGTTTAAAATGTTTTTAAATGAAAGAAGACACTGTTTTTATGTTCTGTGTGTCCGAGTGTTAACAGGATGAGAAACACTTTTTGTTCACATTCCCTTGTAACCTTGAACTGAGAATGTTGAAGTTCTGGTCTTTCTTTTTCATTGCGTCCCACAGAAAGGTTATTCCAAATTCACTTGGCAATATTCAGACAAGCTATTTCCTAATCCTCAAAATAACTTTTGAGTGTTTCCCAAAAGTCTTAAAATATATTCACGAACTGTATATATACTTCATTTACTAAACTTTTGGATTGAAAATCCTTAAAGGAAGAATGAAACTGGAAGAGCAAAGATTTTTAAATATTGTAAATCTAGATGAGCAGGAAAGCACATTAAATAATCTTTTTGCTAATAAATAGAAAGTAGCTTAAATTTATATACTCAGAAAAGACCCTCACCAATATCAGGAGGGTTAAATGTTTGTTGTTCCTCTTGTGATTCATACTAATTTATTGATTTTTCAACCACAGAATATTTTTTTATTTAAAATAAAATTACTTATTGAGTAGCCAACAAGAAGTAATATTATGAAGTCATTCAAAATTGAAAGTCCTTTCCCAAGCATTCCACATGGTGTGGATGTTCTCTTACAGAAGCACATTGTATTTTCCAAGATTGCAAATTCATTCATTTGCTTGTTCACCAAATACTTGTTGAGTGCCAGGCGATACTGCTAGTTCTGGCAATACAACAGTGGAGGAAACAGACATTAATCCAATAATCACACACAACTATGTAATCACAGATTGGGGTCCATACGATGGGGGGAAAACATAAGAAGCCTTGAGAGACCTGACCGAAACTGAAGAAAGTTCTATGATGTGAATGATGACTGGGAATCCACCAGGAACAGAGTGAGCCAGGACAGCTTGTGTGCTGGTCCCGGGAAGAGACGAAGCACAGCACGTGTGAGCACCTAAAGGAAGACTGGTGTGTCCGGAGAACAGGAAGGGAGGGAGGACATGTCCCTAGCGTTTGGCCAGGTCTGAATCTTGCAGGATATAAAGCTTTGTTAAGTATTTTGACTTTTTCCTAGCACTTTGGGAGGCCAAGGCAGGAGGATCACTTGAGACAGGGAGTTCAAGACCAGCGTGGGCAACATAGCAAGACCCTGTTTCTACAAAAAAATTTAAAAATTAGCCAGGAATAGTGGCGTGTGCTTGTACTCTGAGCTACTTGGGAGGCTGAGTTATGATCGTGCCACTGCACTCCAGCCCGGGTGATAAAGGGAGACCTTGTCTCAAAAAAAAAATTTTTATTTTTATGCTAAGCCCAAGTAAGTTTTTGAAGTATTTTAAGAAAAGAAGAGACAAGACTATATGAGCATTTAAAAAAAATTACTCTTGCTGTATTATGGAGGATAAATTAGAGGGGGAGATAAGTATAGATGAAGGAAGACCAGACAGGGAAATATTAAAGTGGTGGGGAAGAATTGGTAATAGTAGTGGTGGGGTGGGGGAGGAGAGAGAAGTAGAGAGGTTCAAGGGGCTTTTACAGGATAAAATCAATTGGAAAGTTTCTGGAGTTCTCACCGAGTGAACCTTAGAAGCACAGACCAAAGCCTAAGCTGATGAGGCACCCATCTTCCTCACTCCTGAGGGGTAGGTGGCATTTATGTGACACCGGCAGAGGTGGCTGCTGAAGAAGATAGACAGGTAATAAGCCATCATGTGGTAAAAGTTTCAATCAGAAACGGGAAAGCCAAAGTTATGGCAAGGCTGTGGCCACGCTCAGGCCGGCAGCAACAGCTGGGAGCTCTCTTGGGAAGGCTTGTTGAATGAAGTACCAAAGTTTGACATTCAATGCTGATTATATATGGGGTGGCTGGTGATTCCCAGGCAGCTCTGTTCATTCCACAAAGTAACCCAAGAAAGCTAAAACTGCCACACCATCTGACTTACCTTTGTAGCCGTTAGATATGTTCTGGAAAGATCTCTCTCTCTAAGCTACAACACAATATCAAGGTTACCTTTCTCTCACTAAATGAAAGCTGGTGTTCTAGAAAGATTTTCGAGTGAGGAGTCAGAAGATCTGGAGCTGAATGCTAGCTTTGGACTTTTTTAGTGGTGTAAATTTTAGAGGCATAATCTTTCCCATATTTAAAATGTGATTAATAAAATCTACAACCTTATTCCTCAGTGCAAGTGCAAAAAAAGGAAAGAAGAAAAAAGTGTCTACAACCTTAGAGGGTTGTTGTGGAGATTAGGTAACAAGTACTTTGCAAATGGTAGGTAGCAACAGCAATAATATAATAATAAGTAATAATTTTTTATTGTTGAAATATCCTTTTCTTTCACAGCTTTCTTTTGTATAGTTTTTCTTTTTGAGATCACTTTTTTCACACCCATAGCTTCAGCTATACCTTTATTTGACAAAGGTTGCAGACTTGTTAGATGTTGGACACCACAGAGGTGGTGAAGATGAAGGAGGAAACCAACATATTCTCTGTCCTCAGAGACATTTTACTTAAAAGAGAAGATGGCTATGTCTACCTTGTGGCAGAGACTGCTGGTGGTTCATCAAACATGCAAGTCTTTTTTTTTTCCTAGATACATGGTAGGTACATTTCCCAGCCTCCCTTGCAGTTAGGTGTCACCATAAGACTCCTTAATGAAACGTGAGCAGAAGTGATATGTGTGTCATTTCTGGGCCAAAATTTTAAAGACAAGGGTGTGCTTCTTCGACTTCCTTTCTCTTTTGCTGGGTGCATGCAGATGGTAATGAAAGATCCCAGGAAAAAGGTAAAGCCAACAGATGGAAAGTTCCTAGATCCTTGATTTATCATTTGGAACAGAGCCTTTTCCTGCTCAGGAAGACTGGCCTTGGACTGTTACACGAACACCAATAACAAAAATAACTTCTATTGCGTTTGAGTCGTTAGACATTTTTGTGTTTGTCACAGCAGTTAGCTGCTGTATATGCCTCCACAGTCCCAATCTTCTTGCTCTGCTGGAATCAATAACCTGTAAGACATTTCTATTTTGGTGTCCAGAGACACCTCAATCTCATAATGTCTAAAATGGAATTTAAAATCTCACCTCCAAAACATTTTTCTTACCGACCTCTTCCTAATAACGGTATCACATTGTGGCAGCTACCCAGGCTCTAGACAGAGCAGTCAGCTCCTCTCCTCCTCATTTCTACACCTCTTCCTCTGTGATCCTTCTGGAATCTGACCCTTCCTTTCCATCCCCTCTTGTACCAGCAGAACTACTTAAAAAGGTATCTAATTCAAGGGGCAAAGGAGCTAAAATTGAAGTCATACATCCTGGCACAGTGTTGTGTCTGCCTGGAAGAAAGGGAAATTTTGGTAATTTGCGTAAAGATGCCAAAGGAAGTGCTTCCTTTCCAATTTATTACAAGCCACTTGAGGACCAGAGAAGGCCTGTGGCCTTGTCAAGCCTCTAGTACTTCATGCCTGGGCAATGGTGAGCACCCGCCAATTTATAGCGTTCCCATCAGCCTCCCTGACTTTCAGTCTATCCTGCCAACCCCTGTTATGATAATCTTCTGAAAGCACTTGCTGCTTCCTGCTTAGGTTCAGTGGCTCAGAGTGAACTCTGTAGCCTTGTATTCAAAGCTTACTGGAATCTAAGCCTCATCTCACTTCTCTAACCATTCTTCTATTTTTCTTACTTATGTTTCTCAGTGCAAACAATATTGGCCTTTTGGAAGGGAACATCATTTGTTTAACCATAATGTCCCAAGAATTATAGAACATTTAGCCACACTTAGCCCATCACTAAATGCCAGGAGAACCCTTGGACATCATAACAACAATAAACATGTCCACAAATTTTGGACAGGGAGGCAGAGGCCTGCCCCTAGTTGAAAATGCTTATGACTATACCACCAACAAAAAAGAGCATGTATTTATTGAGTCTGTACCACTTTGTTGTTTTCTCATTTAACCCATGCAACAACTCTCTGAGCTAGGAGTTATTTTTATAATTTTAGAGACGAGAAAACCTGGGCTCAGGGAAGTGAAAAGACTTACCCAAGAGTACATAGCTATAAAGAGAGCTGGCTCACATTGTACGCTTGTGTACTTCATGCAAACTGGGCTAATATGCTTTGTTCCGCACTGATTATTCTGCATAAAATACCCCTAATTTCTTTCCATGAAATCCTTGCCCTTTCCTCAAGCATGAGTTTAGATACCATTCCCTTCAGGAAACTTCCCTGACCACATTAACCAGGGATCCTTTACGGAGCCTGTGATACTTTTGCTTGCTCATCAGCCATTTTCACAGCCTGCTTTGAATCATCATCTGTGCACCCTCCCCCTCTCGCATGTTGGAGCATATGCTCCCTAGGGCAAGAACTTATTTATTTTATGGTTGCTGATAATTTCTAGCACAATTCCTTACATGCAGCTAAATGTGCTAAATGTAGGTGAAAAGGAAGAAAGACAAGAAGCTCAGTGATATGGTGTAGTGAAAATAACATGGATTGTAGAGTTATTTCCACATCCTGGCTATATCACTTGCAGCTGTTGACCTTGTACATACAGCATAATCTCTCTGAGCTTTAGTTTATTTGTATGAAAAAAATGGTGCTAATAATATTGACTCCATTGGGTTGACAGGAGGAGTAAGAAAGAACATATAAAATACTGAGCAAATTGTAGGCACAATTAATGGGAGCTCCTAGAAGTAATAATGAAAACAGTTAAATATCAGGCCTTTAAAAAAAATCAACACAAATATTTCTCAGTGCTGACTTAGGCACTTGCCTGAACGTCCAGGACTGCGTTATCTCTTTATGGGTATGCCTGGGGCTGGTGTCCACTAAATAGTTTTGCTTTGAACTCTCACTTTCCTCACACTATGCAGGTTGGTTCTGAGCCTGGGAAAGCATAGACTTATAGGACAGGCTTTCCCTAACACTCCCTGGTATGCGCCTCTGTAAACCTGGCTGTCCAGACATAGGGAAGGTTGAAGGAAAAGAGAAGGGCTCTCATTTTAATGCTCACTCACAGGAATTTCACTAGGCCATTGCACATCCTACTGTAACTCTACAAAACTGCGATTTTAATCAAACCAACCCTCTATCTGTATACCCACTTATCCATCCTTTCTTCCATCCATCCTTCCACAGGCCACTTGACATTTAAGTGCCACCTATGAATCTCCATTGTGCCAGGAACTGTAGCTATAATGAGTAAGAAGACGTAGTTTCTCTCCTTAAGAACATCACAGTCAAGAGACCAGACAGAGATGTAACATGTAAAACAAACACAGTTACCAAGTCAGTTATAGAAGCATGTATTAAATTCAAACTATTCTTGGATTTTTGGGCCTCCAATAGAATTGAGGACTATTTATAGTCTTTAAGAGAACTGATAGAAGAGAGCTTGCCCTAGCTAATAAAATAAAAACAAAATAGGACCACCCATTGTGCTAGTTAAGTCAACTGTGATGTTAGAGGAAACAGTGCCAGAGGCCACCCTCATTTCTGACACCAATTGCAAATTCAGTGGATTCCCAAAACCACCTTCAGTTTTGATAATTGGCAAGAAGGGCTCACAGAACTCACTAAAAGCTGTTATACTCACAGTTATGGTTTATTACAGGGAAAAATACATATTCAAATCAGCCAAAAGAAGAGACACGGAGCTTTCAGTTGTTCCCTCCAGTGGAGTCTCAACATCATTATTTCCCCAGTATCACGCATATGGCCATCCCCGTGTGGCCATATGTGTGGAGTACAGCCAATCAGGGAAACTCATCTGATGTTGGTGTTCAGAGTTCTAACTGGGACTCCATCATGCGGGCAGGATTGATTGTCTATAATCTCTCCAGAGGTCAGCTGACACTACAGGACCTAAAGTCTCATCCTAAATTACATTGTTACTATCAACTCAATCAGTGGCCTAAGACTATCCTGTGTGACCAGTCCCCCACTCTAACCCACATTGTTAGACTATCCAACGTGACTCAAGTCCCCCAGGCAAACAAAGACATTTCTGTTGGGTGTGACATTCCAGGGGCTTTGAGATTCTCTTCAAATAGCCAAGGACAAAGCAGACCTCTCTTTGGACAAGGTTAAATTCTTTACTAAAAAAATTCATCTATAGTATTTTCAATTTAAAAATTCTCAATATTTATAGTAACTTAATTTTTCTTAGTTATCTATCTAGTTTTATAGTTATCTATCTAAATGAATTTTGGAAGTTCTGCTCAAGGGTTGGGGATGAAGTGATTTAGATGAGTTTCGTGAATTATTAGACATATTATTTGGGATTTTAGTTACAAATAATAAAATCCCAGTAGCTCTGGTTTAAGCAGAAAATGGGTATTTATTAGGAGGATAAGGGTAGTTCATGAAATTCAAGGCCAAGAATTTATCTTTTCTTCTTCTTTTCATGTATGTGCTTCTTTCTTCCTCTGGTCCAGAAGGAGGAACTTGGTTACCACGTGGTTCAGGATATACATGATTTAGGTCAAGTAAAGGAGAAACTTATTAATTCTTTCATTGTCCTGATTCCAAACTTGTATGAGAAGGAATCTGATGGGCTCAACTTAGAGGAGCTATTTACCTCGACATGAATAAGCTATAACCAGTGCAACAGGTCCACAAGGTGTAAACATGTAGGAGGGAGTCCAGAGAAATATGGCAGGGGAGATAATCCTGTTAGATATTGACTATGAAGATCCAGATCCACTGCAAGGGCAGATCACTCGTGAAATGTTATGTAGAGAAAGGACTTGTGTAACTTAAAAGCAAGGTAGGCTAGACTAATGGATAAATTCTGGAATTTTAAGAAGGCTATTTTTGATTTTGCCACACATTTACAGTATTAAGTTATGTCAGCCTGTGCATTAGCGTGAGAAAGACATGGCATCTGGATACAAAGGAATCACATCTTAGCCTCTTACTAATGTCTAAGTTAATTATCTTCTTGGAGCCTTTGTTAACTTATTTATCAAATAGGGAAATTCCCAACTCATGAGGTTGTAGTGAATAACAAATGAGATCATGTATGTGAAAGCACTTCCTAAAATGCTGAGCACACATTAATTATTATCTTTTGGAAATAATTTATTAGCTTAATCCAAAGATTTTATAATTTTCATAGTTGAGAAAATATATACATTTAATGAGTCCATTATTTTGAACTGAGAATTGTACATGGCTGTAAGTGTACAGCTTCATTTTAACACCAAAAAAAGTGTTCCTCAAAGGTCTACAGATTTATTCAACAATATCCTCGTCAAACCAGATAACTGATTGTTTTATAACTGAAGAGATGATTAATCAGGGATCATGCAGCATATTTCAACGATTTCTTTAAAACCTCAGAATTATTTAATTCAATTCAGAAAGGTTGAATGGTCATGATGTGCAAAGAATTATGTTTTACCTTAAGAAGAAAGATGCAAATCTATTTAATATCATGATTTAACACCATAATTTAATACCAGGAGGTCAGGCTACTTCTTTTTTGATGTATTACAAAATTTAGGCAGAATCTATTTACTGAATACTTACTGAATTCCTGTACTAAAGGAATTTATTTTCCCTGTGCTTTTAGGGTAACAAATATAACTGATATCTCTTATTTTATCTTAGAGTATATAGTATTTAAATTAAATGACTGTGAGCATTCAGTCTACTTATAAGAGAATGTACTACCTTTTTTCTAGGGGTCTTCTTCCAATGATAACTCCAAGATCATCTCTGAGATTTTTACACAGTCCAGTGGGCGTATCCTACATACTGTTGTCCCAGTGAGAGAGCAGGAGAACTTAGGAGTCTCATTCCTATGACTGCCATGGAAACACAGCTGTTTTGGTCTTTCTAGGGATATCTCCACTGCCTACTGAAGAAAAATCCTGCAATAACTGAGTCACCACACTGTGGCTAGCTGACACTTGTTTTCTCCAGGTGTAAGGGTAAGAAAGGAAGTCTGTCCTCCTGTGCTACTGTCACCTGCCCTGGCTGCATGCTTACACAGTCACTTTCTCTCTGATGGACCTAAGAGGCCAGGAGAACTGGGTCTGAGGGCTTTGCAGCGTTGGTGACATGCTATGCCAGTCCTCTCAGCACCAGCATGTAACATTCAGTGCAGAGGAAAAACTCTACCTTGTTACACAGAAACAGAGAAAATTCACTTTATTTCTTAAAGGCAATTCAGTAGACATATTTTTAGTAATATGAAGTATGTTTAGAGCTAAAATGACTCCTCCATCTTATTTATAATTAACAAAACCTTGCGCCACACAAACTATTATTCCTTATTATTACTCATATCCTTAATTTCTCTTTGCAGTTGTGGCCATACAACGCTTGGGACAGCTTGGTTACACAAAGAAGATAACAAATTCAATGAAGAAACTCAGAAATGGAAAAACTGACAAATAGAATAAACAAGTTTATCATATTTCCAGAGGGAAAATACGGAGGGTTTGCCAAGGGGATTGTAAGATTTGTTAGCTTCCCGCTATGTGAATATGTAAAATTGATCCTAGGAATTTTTGCCATTTCCTCGTAGAACACTGCTAAGTCACAGAGGGATCAGACAAGTAAACAACATATTTACAAACAACTCAGAACGCATGTGTGGGCCTTTGGCTTTAGCCAGCATCTTCATGGTTGCTCCTGAACTGGATTTGTTTCCTCACAGAAGAACATCATGTCTGTTTATTATTCAAATCAGGCACATTTCCTCTAAAGACTACATTCTCACATATCTTCACTGAGATAATGGATACTGGTTTATTTCAAATCTGCCAAACCTAAGTGCAAGTAAAAGAATGTAAAAGGTATTAACCATATTATCCCCCATTATTTAGACTTACTTGGCTGAATGGCTCTATGTGTAAAAACTTACTTTGATTCTAACTAAATTTAATATAATAACTGCTGCATTATTATTCTTTGGTGGCCCTGGAGGGCTGATAAAACATAGTCCTGGGGTTTAAGTTGTTCTTTGTGGAGTTCCCTAAATTATTTCAAATGCATCTTCCTCTTATTAATGTCAACAGCTGGAAATTGAGTCATGACTTGCCTCATCAGAAACTTCTCTGATAAACGTGAAATGAAAAATATGAAAAATAAAAATTTAACACACTGATGTTAATATAAGGGAGATTATTTTTTTGTCCACTCCACATTTGTAGTCAATTCTACTTAGAAAGAGGATACTCCTCCTACAGAAAGGATATTTGGCTGATCCTACCTTGGACATATGGTATATGGACATATATAGAATGGCCTTGGACATATAGAATATGATTCTCCTCTCAAAGAAGTTCACATTCATTATCTATATCTTAAGTGTGTCTGCTTATCAGCTAGGAAGAAGCAAGTTTTCTATACACATGATACAAATGAGTAAATTGAAGCTTATCTCCATTTATAGAAAGCATATCTCAGTTCTGAATAATGATCCTATAGATTTCCTAAAACTATCATGTTTTTGTGGAAGTGAGCAGTCTGTGTCTGGGATTGGCCGTGACCAATGAAAGGAATTAGGGAAAGTGATCTCAATGAGCCTACTCCACTTCTCTGGTATACTTGCTTTCCTCATCTCTGAGAAGGCAAATCTATGTCACCTCCTCTGTCATCAAACTTTCAACCCCACTTTCTCATCCTTCACTATCAGCTGGTGACCTCGCTATTATGTCACTGAAAAAACAAAAACATCTAGAAGAGAATGCCCCATCTTTGCATCAGCAAATTACCTTTACATATGTTTGTACATCAACTTTTCTCCTTTTAAGATGATGAGCTCTGTGCTCCTCAAAGGAGCACATTGGTTCCATCTCTTCTTGCACAACTATAATCTTCTCTCTCTTGCATCATTATTTTATCTTTCTAACTAAATTATTCCCATCAGGCTTCATGCATAAAATGCCTTGTCTTAAATAAAAGCAAGCCCTTCCGTGACCCCACACCCACCTCTAGCCCATATCTTTGCTCTTCTTTAGTAAAGTTTTTAGCATGATTTGTGTATTTTGAACCCACTACAGTCAGATGTTCACCCGCACTACCCCAAGGAAACTGCTCGTGTTCATGGAACCGCTTATCTCCCACTTGCCAAGCCAAAAGGTCAGTTCTTTGTCCCCTCCTTGCTGTGCTCTGAGTAACATTTGGCACTGTGGATCACTCTTTCCTTCTTGGACACTTTCTTCCTTCAGCATTTGAGATGCCACCACCATGCTCTTGGGATTTGTTATCTCACTGACTGCTTCTTCCCTTCCACTCGCTCCTCTGCCCGCACCCTGACCATTCAATGTTGGCACACCATGGGTTTCAGGACTCAGCTCTGATTTTTCTTCCATTTATACAGTTTTCTTAGCTGCTCTTATTCTGTGTAATAGTTTTAAACACCTTCAGTATGCTGAAGTTTATATTCTTCTGCCATGTCTTCCCTCCTGAGATTCAGACTTGTCTATATAACTGATGATTTTCAGTTTCCACTTGGATGTTTAATAGGCATGTCAAATGTTAACATGCCCAAAACATAACTCTTTATATTCCCACCCAAAACATATCCTACCTCAAGGTTCTCCAACTGAATAAGTAGCGTTACATTTTGTTCAGGTCCTCAAACTAGGAAGTGTAATGGATTTCTCTCTTCCCCTGCCAATCCATTAGCAAGCGCTATTGGATCTGTCTTCCCCATACATCTTGCATTTGACCAGTTCCCACCATTGTCACTGCTCCGACCCCTTCTGGAACAATTGACTGTCATGCTATGTCTGGACTCCCACCACAGCCTCTAAAGTGAGCTTCATGTTTCCTCTGTGCCATCCCTGTCAATTCCTCATTTGTTCCCATTGCATTTGGAATAAAACCCATTATTCTACATTATCTGGTGTTGCACAACTCTCCTACCACTTTTTCTGTGACTCCCTCCACTTGAGCCATATTTGTCTACTTGATATTCTTCAAACCATCTGGGCTTCTTCCTGTCTTAGCACCTTTCCCAAGCTCCCCACTCAGTGTGGAAGCTTTTCTCCCACTCCTTCCCAGGACTCAGGTCTCTGCTCAATATCACCTCTTCAAAGAGGGATTCCCTGACTTCATGATTTAAAATATCCACATCCTCCTCTCTAGTTCTCCTCTCTCCCTGTCTGTGTTTTACTTTCTTCGCAGACCTTATCACCATTTTACCTTTTTATTTATTTAATTTTGGTGATTTATTTTTGTCTCTTTCAATAAAATGTCTATTCATTGTTATATTTACAGTACACTCTCCTTAAAACACTTTCTTTTCTTGGCATCTGGGACACGACTTTCTTGATATTGCTTACCTCTTTCCCAACCCGACTTCAGACTTCCCGTTGCATAACTCCAGCAGAATGGTACGGGGCCAAGGAATAGGCTGAAAAACTTGGGAAATATTTAGGCTGTTCAGAAGAAGTCAGAGGGGCTATCAGGAAAGTTTAAGGTCTACACAGCTATTCTGGGGCCAACCTAAGGTCAAAGTTGCAGCTGGGAGTTTTCCTAGAGAAACAACAAAATTGGACATTAGTGTTGGTTTTAAAATGGAGTGTCTCAGACTTTTCCAGTCATGCTCTGGAGCAGTCCTTCTTGATCTGAACAACAGCCTCTAGGGGTAGATGAGGTTCTCATTTTCTCCCCTTACGTTGTTTGCCCTTGTACTTCATAAGGTTTAATTTTAACAAGTCAGTACTGTAACTCATCAAAGGGTAGAATGTATATGATGGGATTTTTAATACAAGAACTGGAGGATAAAATTGTGGGCAAAATAGACTTTCCTGAATTTTACTGAATGTTTTTTCAGCATATCTTGAAATGATAATATGGTTTTTGTCCTTGATTCTGTTAGAAACATATCACAGTATAAAGGTCATATGTTTTAAGTCCATAGTTAATCTCACACTTAGCAGGGAAAAATTGAAAACCTTTCTTCTGAGATCTGAAACAAGACAAGGATGCCCACTTTCACCACTTTTATTCAACATAGCACTGGAAGTCCTACCCAGAGCAATTAGCCAAGAGAAAGAAACAAAGGGCATCCAAATTGAAAAGGAAGAAGCAAAATTATTTTTGTTTCTGTGCACTAATAGTGGTCAATTTGAAAAAGAAATCAAGAAGACAATCTAATTTAAAATAGCTACAAAAATGTCTAGGAATAAATTTAATAAAAGAAGTGAAAGGTCTCTACAAGGAAAACTATAAAACACTGATGGAAGAAATTGAAAAGGACATGCAGAAAATGGAAACATAGTCCATGTTCATGGTTTGGAAAAATTAATATTGCTAAAATGTCCATACTACCCAAAGTGATCTACAGATCCAATGCAATTCTTATCAAAACATCAATGACATTCTTCACAGAAATAGAAAAAAAATCCTAAAATTCATATGAAATCACAAAATACCCCAAACAGCTAAAGCAATCCTGAGCAAAATAATGAAGCTAAAGGCATCACCCCATGTGATTTCAAATTATACTACAAAGCTATAGTGTAGTATCCAAACACCACAGTACTGGTATAAAAATGGACAATTAGACCAATGGAACAGTATAGAAAACTGAGAAATAACTCCATGCACTTACAGCCAATTTATTTTTGACAAAGGCAACAAGAACATACACTGGTGTAAAATACAATCTCTTTAATAAATCATGTCGGGAAAAACGGATATCCACATGCAGAAGAATGAAGCCAGATCATCATCTTTCACCATATACTAAAACAACTCAAAATAGTTTAAAGACTTAAATGTAAACCTGAAGCTGAAACTACTAGAAGAAAACATTGGAAAAATGCTACAAGTCACTGGCCTGGGAAACGATTTTTTGGGTAAGACCTCAAAAGCACAGGCAACAAAAGCAAAAATAGACAAAGGTGATTATATCAACCTAAAAAGCTTCTGCACAGCAAAGAAATAATTAACAAAGTGAAGGGACAACCCACAGAATGGGAGAAAATATTTGCAAACTATCCATCAACAAGGGACCAATAATCAGAATATATAAGGTACTCAAACAACTCAATAGCAAAAGAACAAATAATCTGACTTAAAAATGGGTAAAAGACCTGAATAGACAATTCTCAAAAGAAGACATACAAGTGGCTAACAAATATATGAAAAAATATTCAACATTTTTGCATTTCATCAGGGAAATGAAAATGCAAATCAAAACCACAGTGAGATGTCATCTCATCCCAGTTAGAATGGTTATTATCAAAAAGACAAAAAATAACAAATGCTGGCGAGGATGTGGAGAAAAGGGAATGTTTACACACTGTTGACAGGGATATAAAGTAGTAAAACCATTATGGAAAATAGTATGGACATTCTTCAAAGAACCAAAAATAGGGCTATCATATGATTAAGCAGCCCCACTGTTGGGTAATATCCAAAAGAAAAGAAATCAGTATATCACAGGGATATCTGCCCTCTCACATTTATTGCAGCACTATTCACAATATCCAAGATATGGAATCAATTTAAGTGTCCATACATGGATGAATGGTTAAAGGAAATGTGATACACACACACACACACAAACACAAACACATATGCACACACAATGGAATATTATTCAGGCATAAAATCCGATCATTTTCAGCAACATGATGGAACTGGAGGACATTATGTTAAGAGAAATAAGCCAGGCACAGAAAGACAAATATCACATGTTCTCACTCATATGTGGGAGCTAAAAAAATACATCTCACGGAAATAGAAAATAGAATGGTGGTTACCAAAAGCTGGAAAAGAAAGAGGGGAGGCGATAAAGAGAAATTGGTTAATGAGTACAAAAATACAGTTAGATAGAAGGAATAAGTTCTAGTATTGGACAGTATAGTAGGGAAATTATAGTTAACAATAATTTATTGTATAATATATTTTAGATTAGCTAAATGAGAAGGATTGAAATGTTTCCAACACAAAGAAAAGATAAATGTTTAAGGTGATGGCTATCCCAATGACCTTGATTTGTTCATTACACATTGTATACATGTATCAAAATAGCACATGTATCCCCAAAATATGTACAACTATCAATAAAAAATACAGAAAAAATAGACTTTCCTGGAGCTTATGGATTAGTGGGAGAGACAGAATTTGATCACATACATGCACACACACAAACATATAATTATAAACTCAGTTAAGAGTTAAGGAAAGAGGGCCAGGCGTGGTGGCCGAGACAGGAGGATCACTTGAGGCCACGAGTTCGAGACCAGTCTGAGCAACATGCCAAGACCCCCGTCTCTACAAAAAAATAGAAAAATCATCCAAGGATGATGGTGTATATCTATAGTCCCAGCTACTTGTGAGACTGAGGCAGAAGGATCACTTGAGCCCAGGAGTTTGAGTTTGCTATGAGCTATGGTGACGCCACTGCACTCTAGCCCAGGCAGCAGAGGGAGACTCTGTCTCAAGAGAAAAAAAAAAGAAAAGAATTAAAGAAAGTAGAAAGTATGACTATACAAGAAAATAATCCAACAGCCTAGAATTTTGGAGTGCTTCCCTAGAGTTTACACTGGAAGGTAGAGTAACTACTTTGGTAATCTGGGCCACATTGCTCCCCATTTACAAGTTAATACACTTTCCTGTACAGAGCAGATTCAAGCTATTTCTCCCTTCAAATTATTTCTTAACATTTACCAATATACATGGCAACTGTGGGCCCAAAGTCAAGTCTAGCAAAGCAGCTGAAGTCAGGCTGGGAGGGATGGAGGTTCTAGTGTTTGTAGGTTTTGGAATTAATAAAAATGGTTATGAGGTCAAGTCTTAGTTTCCATGGAGACAAAATAACCATGTTGGAAGTCATGTTTCGTGTGGTGCAGGCTCCAGTCTGCTCTTCTCCCTAGATGACTCAGAATGGAGTCTCAAATACACAATACCTTCTTGGGTTCCTAGTGGATATTATTATTAATAGTCCTGTTTCCTGCTGAGCCAGCCTGGCTCAGATTTCTTCTCAAGGATGTCTCCTAGGCATTCTCCTCTAATTGGCTACACTATAATCCTATAAATAGGATTATAGTAAGTAATCCTACTTACGAACATGAACATGGCAGTGTGTATACTGGTAGTAGTATTTACCAATAAATTCAACGATGGGGAGTGGTGAAGTTATGTTGTCCCACCCACCATATCTTGAGAATCAGTGATAAAAAGGGAGCTGTGATATCCTAGAGCTGTAACTTTAAAAACAATATTTCATACATTCTTTTTCTAATAACATTTTGAAAAAGTGGTGTTGAATCATAACTGCAATATATAAACCATCAAACAAAGGAATTAATGTGCTTGAAGTTGGGTTCTGGAGCCCTACTTCTTGGTCCCATTCCATCCCATATGGAAAATCCTGAGGCATCCATTTACTCCTTGCTACTATGATGCACATTATGGAAACCACTGTCCCGTATGATTGTTCTGATGTGGTTTTCAACCACAACTCATAGTCTGCGGGCTCATAAGTGACAAGATTCAAGTTCAATTGTCATCCATTGGCTGGGGTCTTCTGAGACTGAAAGAATGACCTTGGTCTGAAATGTTTTCATGTCTCACATCTTGGTTGATAATTCCACTTGTCCACAAATCAACCAAGATTTAAAACATTTTTGGGTCATAGAACCCCTTTAAAATCTAATGAAATCTTTTGAACTTCTTCCTTTTAAAAAAATGCACATGCAAACCCAGATACAGACACATGTTTTTGACATACAATTGCAAGGACTTTATGGACTTTTAGAAGCCCCAGATTAAAAGCCACTGATTTAAAGATAGAATCATCCTGGAAACTGGTGCTCGCCAGCCATCTACAGGTAAAGAAAGACAGGAGCTGAGCCTGGATGGGACAGGAGTATTGGACAGGGATATAAGAGTTCTTCATACAGCAGTGTTGAGAATTTCTCCTTTTATAAAGGACCAGTGCTATGGAAGAGGGCCTTACATAATGTTCTTCATGCCCAAAATATAACTAATAAGAATTTGCTGTCATTGTGGTTCCTTCTCTTCTCTGCAGCCATTCCCATCTGCAACTATCAAAGGTTTTCCTGAGAGGAGCTTGGAAAACATATGATGAGGTGGCCATAGGAAATTGGGATCTTGCCTGGGAATTCAGCTGGGGCTACATCCAAAGGCAATGGTGGATCAGCAAGTACATGGTCCCACCGCCCTGGGTCCACAAAGGCTGTCCTGGGCTGGTCAACCAGGTAGGCTTTATCCCAAGCAATGAGATGGCATTCTCTGAGACTGAGGCAAGTTTCACAACTCCCACAGCAGGATTTTGAACACTTTCCTACACTTTTATCAGTCAAGGAGAGCACTAGCCCTGCAAACTACTAGAAAGATCATACGTTTTGAAATCAATCAGACTTGAAAAGTTGTGCTTCTGAGCTCTGATTCTCTTTGATAAGAGCAAGTCCTATGCATCTTGTGGGGCCCAGGGAGTGCCATGAACTGCTCCAGCTTGCATAATGCTAGTGTCGTGCAGGTTGCCTGCGGTAGACAGCAGCTGTCTGCTGGGTGCTGCTGGTGAAGGATACACAGGTATGTTTCCAGATGGCTGGAAGCTGGATTAGGTGCTACAGGGTGAGCTTGGTGAATAGAATTAGGGGCAAGATCAAGAAATCCCTAACTGGATAGGAGTGGTGGAAAAAGGGAGGTCATTGCTTATGAAGAACCAATGATAGGAATAAAATTGCTCCTTCTCTTGATAAACGGGTCCCTCTGGAGCTTACTTACTATGTAAGTATTTATTCTTATGTTTTTAGTAAACTCATATTTTCATCAAGAAAGCTTAATTTAGTGGAATATAAGTCATTCTCTGTGTCAGTTATTGAAATTTGTTTGGAGCAAAAGACACCTAGGCATCACCATCTATTGGGTGGTGACATGCCTTAATTAAAGAAGTTAATCTGGGAATGGTGTTTCTCAACTTGAAAATATACACAGGTGCCCCCTTTTGTCAAATGAATATCTCCGGTCCCCAGGGCTGGCTATATAATTTGCCAACTATAAAATGAAAATGCTAGATTCCTTGTTCAAAATGCAGGAAAAAAGCATTTCCTTTTTTCTGTGGTCTCTCTTGACTCGTTGTGGTGTTCTTTGTTATTTAACGTCAACCTTCCAGACCCTCACTTGCATTTGAGGCCTGTGCCAGGACTTGGTGTGTGGGCTGGAGCCTGCCCCTTCCTACACCCATGGTCAGGGACCCCTGGGGTGAGGGCAGACTTGCTGAGCAGGGGTGGGGTGCAGGCAGCTGCCAGTCCCTCCTCAGGAGGTGGGGAGGTGGTGGGGAGCAGAATGCCTCTGATCAGAGGCCCCTCACCTGTGGCTCACGCTCCATCATCCCATTGGATTTCCCTTACAAAACACCAATTCAAAGATAAAATTATTAGGAACATTGAAACGGTGAGTGCAGAATACTGAGCCTTAAGTGCAGGAGGGTGAAGGAAGGGAGCCCTTTTGAGAGGGTCCTAGTCAAACCCACGTGAAGCTGGCCCTGCCCTCATGCCACCCAAATTTGTGACATATTTTCCTTAGCTGAAAATCACTTTGTCGTAAACTAGTGTGTTCTTCAATGAGTTGGTCATCAAAATTGTCTCTAGAATACTTTACAAATAAAGATTCTGCAGCTACTTTGGTTGGTTTACTCACTCATTCCTTCATTCCTTTATGCATTTATTGAACACCCACTAGGTACTAGGTCTTGGGGTAAGCTTTACGTCCAGGATAAAGATGATAACGGGCAGCGTCTCCATCTTCATGGGCCTCATGATCCACTGGGGGAGACTGACCTAAAAGAAATAAAAAGCAAACAAAAATCTAACTATCTAACTACGGATTGTGGAAAGGGTGAGGAAGACAACACACTGAAATGAAGTAATAGGGGAGGGTTCAGCCTGAAGTGGAGGAGGGATGATGTTTAAAGCCTGGAGTGAGATTCATTCTAGATTATTTATAAGAATCTTCTCACATAATTCTGATTATTCACCAGGTAATTGCTGTCTCTCCTCACCATGGGAGAGGAACTTGGCAAATCCACCTTCTCTAGTTTGTGTCACAAAAACAAGGTGCAATCATAGAGTGATATTAATATAATGAATATGCTTTTCCATATTATAAATGTCCTCTAGAGGTTTTTCCAACCTATTTCTCGGTTGTGAATCTACAAATCTATTAATCTTCTGAATACAGTGATGACACATTTCACAGATGCCAAGAAGATACATTAAGGGGCCCAGGTAAGGTTGTAACATGTGACAGAAACATGCCCTAAAACCCCACATCTCTTAGTTTCCAGTCTGTGACAGACCACGGATGTCATCACATGTCCCTGACACTTAGTATCAAACATGAAGCATCCTTGTTTCCTTCATAGAATCACTTAAATCTGTCACAGTATAATTAATGATGTTTGTGGCAAACGGGTCACTTTGAGGGTAATGATATTTTTTTTTCCACACAGAAAAGCTGTGGGAGACAGTGTAGTTCCTCGAAATGCCTGACAAACCTTAAATTCATTTCTTAATGGATCCCATCTTCTGGTCTATGACTTTTCTTATAGTGTCACAACTATGCTAGAACATGAGCAATCACGTCTAAAAGGCTTTACTGATGAAAGTCGGGGAAGGTGAACTCTCCCTCCTTCCCACGTTTCAGGACTGTAGCAATGTTTTCCTCCTCTAGAGAGAATTCACATTTGTTTCTTGAGGTTGGCTGGGTTAGGCACTTGTAATCTAACATCACCTCCATCCAAGCACTGAGATTTAGATAGTTTGAGCTGTCAGAGCATTATGGTTCCAATGCCAAGCCTCAGTATTCTCCCTCTTTGGGTTCCCTGAACTCCAATTTTTGTCCCCCGCCTGGTGACTTTGTTAAAACCCCTGCCCTGCTTCTTAGATTTCTGGTGGTCTCACTTTGGAGCTGCCTGATGTCCCTAGAGGAATGTTGACTTAAATGCTGGGCTTGGCTCTCTGGATTTCTTTCTTCTTTTGCATAATGGAAAGAGAATTAGCAGAATGGAAGAAGGATCTAAAGAAATTATGCAGAATACAATCAAGAGTAAAATACTCACAGGAGATATAAAAGTTGGTTTAACATTCTTGGATCACAGAAGGGCAAGTTCTAACAAATGTCTCATTAGAATTCCAGAAACAGAACAATGGAATGGCAAGGTTCAATGAGAACTTTCTGAATTAATGAAAGATGTGGGTCATCAGGACCTCTCCAATAGGATACATTAAAAAATCAATACCTAGATACATTGTGTTGGAGCATTGGAGTAAAAAGACAAAATTCAGACCCAAAGAAAGCAAAAAGAGAAAAAAAGAAAAGTATTTCCAGATCAGAAGATGTAGCACAAAATTGTGGAAATAAATCCATATCTTTCAGTGATAGTAATTACTATAAATGCAATAGACTTGACAGTTGAAAGTCATAGATTGTTAAATGGGATGAAAAGAAGCATCTAAAATATGAATACACAGAAAGGTCAAAAGTAAAAGAAGGGGAAAAGATATACTACACCCAAATCCACCAAAGTCATGATGGATATATATAGTTTTTGAGGCAAAAAATTCATTCATCATAAAGAGTATTGCTATATGATGATAAACATTTAATTATAATCTATTAACTTTGTAGCATAGCCTCAAAACGTATAAAGCCATAAAAGACAAATCTGCAATAACAATGTAAAAACTTATACATTTCTCTGAGTAACTGATGAATCAAGCAACAAAATTTTTTTGTAAGTGTTTGAAAAGTTTGTATAACATCATTAACAAGCTTGAGATGAGAGATAAATAGTCCCCAGTGAAAGAATAAACTTTATTCTCCATCACACAAAAACAGCTGTCAAAATCAATCCCAACCTAAGCCACAATTTCACAGAATTTTTATCACCTGGACAATTTTTCAATAAGTTAGAAATCAATAATAAATAGATATGTAGAAACAAATCCATCCCTTGGAAAATTAATTTTAAAAAGCCTTTCTAAATAACTCATAGCTAAAGTTGAATAATATGCCCAAATTGTGAGATGCAACTGAAGCATACTTTATGGTGAATTTATAGCTCTAAATGCTTATGTTAGAAAAGAAGAAAGCTTAAAATAAATGAGCTAAGCAACTTAAGAAGTTAGAAGAACAACAAAATAAACACAAAGAAAGTAGAAGGAAGGAAACTATAAAGATAAGAGGGGAAATTAATCAAATGGAAAACAAATATACAGTAGAGAGAATCAACCAAGGCAAAAGTTCATTTTTTGAAAAAAAAAACTAATAAAAGACATTTTTGAATGCCCTGAAAATATGAAACAGCACAAATAAACAATATTAGAAATGAAAAAGAAGACAACTATAGACACTGCTGAGACTAAAAAGATGAGAGAAAACTATGAAATAAACTTTTCATGAACACACAAAAACTTGGATAAAATGAAAATTTCTTAGAAAAGCTACAGCTTAACAACTAATTCAAGAAGCAATAAAATGTCTGAATTTTCTTCTATTCATTATATAAATTTAATCAAAATTAGAAATTTACTCAAAAAGAAGCCAGTTCCACATGGTTTCAGAGGTAATTTAAATCAAAGAGTCAACAAACATATAATTTCATTTTATCCCATTTTTTTCTGGAAAATCAAAAAGAGGAACACCCCCAATTGTTTTTTATGAAATTAGTATAACTTTGCTACCCAGATCAGATAAGGAAAATATTATAAATTAAAATTATGGGCTAATCCCACTTATAATCATAGATATAAAATGTTAAACAAAATATTATCAAACCAAATAAAAAATTAGGTCAAGTTTAAACTGGGTTTTCTCAGGATAAAAGGATTATTGAAAATGAAAGAATCTCATAGTTTAATTCCTTACAGGAAGCAGAAATATTAAAATACTAAACAGTTTTATGATTAACAGTATAAAAAATCTCTCAATACATTGGTAATGGAAAGTGTCCTAGTTTGGTTTCTCCTGGCAGCAGATACTGAGGCAGAGAATCCAGTGGCTCCAGTATTTGGGAGGTGATTTCAGGAGACATGGATGAATTTTACAGACCTAGATTGAGCAAACATGTATATACGACACCATTTATACAAACTATACCAATAGGCAAAACAGCACTATACGTTGCTTAGGGAGATCTACTTATGTAGTAATAGTGTAAAGAAATACAAGGGAATGGTGCACATGAAATTCAGTACCTAGATGTGGTCGTGGTGCCTAGGAAATTTCTTTGAGGAAGAGTAGATAGATAGGGATCTGAATTCTATTAGTGAAGTTTACTTTCTTAACTGGGCAGTGATATAAACATGTTCATGTGATTACTTTTTATGCTTTCCTAAATAATGTCTTAAAAAGTAAACAGAGAAAAAACTTCAGGGACTGGAAGGATACACATCGAACTCAGGAGAGTGGACATGTTTTGATGGAGGCGGGACTACAATTGTGATCAAGCGATTGGTGTTTAATTTTATCTATAATTCTTCAACATTCTCTCTTTCTCCCTAGCTTTTTCTCCCATGCTCTTCCCTCCTTTCCCCCACTCTTTTTCTCTCTTTTCTCCTTTCCTCTTTTCTTCCCTTTTTTCATCTTTCTTTTCTTTCCTCATCCCCTCCTCTTCTTCCCTTTCTCCATTCTTCCTTCTCTTCCTTTCTTTCTTTTGATATAGGCTTATATTATGCATATCATATTTTAAGAGTACATACATAAAAAATTCTTGCCATAAATGTAATAGTACAAATCAGTACTTTTCTATTTCTTAAATGTTATTTTTCAAAATAAAGGGAAATTAAATAAAACCTAAATTTCTCCATAAACACGTATTCTCGGAGAACCACTTTCACTTCTAGAATTAGGCTAAATTTAGGCATCACTGTTAAATGAAGTGTTTTGTTGTGATTATCTGTAATTTTCAATCATAACATAAGAGCACTGAGTTTCTTAGCATGGTATTCAGTTATTATTTTAAAAAAGACAAACTAGACAAGAAAATATGTAGTTTCATGTGGAAAATTTCACTTCTGAATACCAGAAATGAGTTCATATTCTCAGGGATGAAAGGAATGAATCCAGAATCCTTAAAAGGAATCTTTAACTTGCCTTGAAATAATCAGTTCTCTCATAAAAATTAATTTCCCCAGAATTGAGAACCTTTCCTACAGTCATGGACAACCTTCGTTATACTCAATGCCTTATTTCCTCGTGGCCTGTATCCCAGTGGAAAACAGTTCCGCCAGGATGGTATCTTGAAGTAACAGTGACAGCATCATTTTCCTTTGAAGAAAGGCAGCAGCTCTCATGTATAGTATTGCTTGTTGTTGAAAAGAATATTCATGAGATGATGCTACTTGACAAATGGTCAACATTAAAACTGTTACCCAAAATTGTTTTTTTCTTTTTTTCAGTATTTTATACTATTTATTATTATTTTTTTCTTTATTATAAAACTTTTATTCATATAAAAAAGTATTACAAAATTTCGATGTGGTTATAGGAGCCTTCATTCCAGGAGTTTCAGTGCAGCTGAATGTTTATTGCAGCACAATTCACAATTGCAAAGATATGGAACCAATCTAAGTGTCCAGGAGCTGGTTTTATTTTTTCCTAAGAAACATTTGCGCTATTCATTCCAATGATCTCTGGAAAAAATTATTTGAGTTCATTTGAACAGTTACTTTTTGGTGGTTTCCCCTGCCACAGGAGGAAAAGTACTTGTGAGATTCCGAATGTGTTAAGGCCAGGCCAAACCAGAGATGGGCATAAAATAGATCTGGTTGTGTAGCAGCTTGATTGATGCCTGGAACACAGACTTTGGACCTAGAAGATGACCTGCGTTGACTTTCTGGCTGTGCCACTTAATCTTCTCTGAGCCTCCTTGACCTCATTTCTGGAACGTGGATAATTATAAGCTCTCTCAAGGTTGTGATTGATGAAACCATTAATGAAAATAATGAATGCAAAGTGCTAATTGTTATCAAGGGTGTTACTTGGATCAAGAACTTAAATATATTTTGTCAATCTCACTGTTGTCTCTTTTTCTCTTACACTGTTATCTATTCTATTCATTTAAAATTTATAGCATTTTCCCTTGTATGATTTCCTACCTGTATTATAAGCATGGCTTTATGATTAACTTTCCTTCTCTCAAATACTTTGGGGAATAAGGGATATAAATAACACTTTAATTTATATTTATTAATAGCTAAATTTTCCGTAGATTTTTCTTGGATCCCTTGTGGACAAGATTGAGTATAAGAAAATTAAGTAATTCAATTTATCCTGAATATATGTGTCACTTTGTCAAACAAATGTGGAGTTGTATGAAGGAAATAATCCTATCTTTCATGCTCTGTTTTCCACAGTGCACACAGTAGTGTTTTGATACATTGCAAATTCTGGCATTCAGCAATCACAAGCAAATTCTATCTAATTTCTTTAATAATAAAGCATACTGGCCTCTATTGTATTACTTGCCTATATTACTTACCTTATAAAATAATGTGTGATATATTTGTAAATGTTTCTACCAGATAGTTCTTTACTGTTTTATTCATGCAGAGTTTAAACTTGTATTTTTATCTCTAACAAAATTTTTCATTATTCTGGACACAGGCTTGAGGACACTGTACTACAGGTAAAAAGTACAATAAAATTAAATATTATAATTATGTTATACTCTGATCTTGTGTTTGAGGTAGGAAAGCAATGCCAAAAATCCAAATGATGTTTTTTTATTACTTACAGAGGTACTGTTGAAACACTTAACTGTATAAATATGTGGTTGATATTACTACAAACATCAGTCAGTACTAATACAGATATTGTGCTCAGGCACTTGAATAATGTTCTTTATCTGGCTGCATTTCACTCCATATTGGTGGAATGTGAATTTGGAAGAAATTCTGGGTCAAATATATTAATCTATTTTAGCTTAAAAGAGTGAAAATGTAACTTGTATGTGAACCAACGTAATAGTTGAAAAGTGTAGTTTTGTATTGGGTGTAGGCTTAGAAATCATCTGTGTGCTTATATTTTTAAATCAAGTATAAATCATTAGGATTTGCCAAGATTGAAAATTTAGAGTCACGTAAGGCCCTGGACGACACTTGGACATTTTTTCCCGGTTTGAGTCATGCTAGGTCACATGTCCAAGTTTGAAATGACTTTGAATTACTGATTTTTTCCCACTCTCTTTCTGACTTTAGTTTAGTCCAAATTGGCTTGCAACCAAACTCGGTGAAGTTGAAAAATAGACTTAAAAAATAACTCCTTTACAGATAAAAAATATTTTCCACCTTAAATAATTTTTTAAGCATCTGGAATTTCAAGTTTGATCTGTGGCTTTTTAAAATTTGAATTTTGGGTTTAGATTCCCAAATTTTGACACAAACTTCTGTATATGTTAACGATTTTCTTTTATTTAAAACCAACAGTAAATGTTAAAAACAAATTTTCCATTGAGGAAATTAAGTTAAATTTTCCACCATAAAATACATCCTAAGAGAGTTTGAGAGTGAAGAGAGCATTACATTTAAGTAACAAAAAAGACTCGTGACGTGTGATTTCAACACACGTTCAAAGTGTGTATGAAAAACCGTCAGTAGGATGAATGATATGCCTGAATGGCAAGACTTCTTGCAAAGTCAAAAATTAAGTTGTGGCAATGGATGTATCATTGAATGCTATTGAATGATGAAGGCTATGAATACCTTACTACATCATACCATTTTAGTTCAAACAATTTTTTAAATTTTTGGTGTTTAAGAGAAAGCAGAGTATTGCAGTTAAACAATTGGCAATGTTATTCCTTATAAGATTGTTTTTATTTGTAAGATGATTTTTGACGTCTTTTCTTAGAAACTCTTGATAAAAAAATCAAACAATTCAGAATGAAATAAAGGATAAAAATTCCAACTCCCTTGCTTTTCATCCTGTTTTCTAGGGGAGGCTTTATGAAGTTTTTGTCATGTGTCTCAATGGTTTTTGAATCCAGCCACACACCATATAAAAATATGTAAAAATATGACCTTTCTTTCATGGACTGGAGGGGACAGAAAGGTCAGAATAGCTCATTCTTTTCTGCCTAGGCCAGTTGTGCTTCTGTCTGTATGAAATTGGCTGAAATGACTTGAAGACAGTTTCCCTAAACGATCTTGCCTGACACTTCATTCCACCAAGTTTTACTAATTCTCTAGCATAAAGAAGCAATTGTCAAATTTTTTTTTTTTGGATGATGTATATCATAGACACATTTGGGAAGAGAAATTTTTAACTAACGCAAGCTTTGCTATACTTACAATTTCCATCTAAAAGACTTAATAAATTCACATATGGACCAATAAGGTTTTATTAGGATGTTTGTGATTTCAAAATGGATTAAATAGTGTAAATGTATGGTGTTATTCATATATAGAGAAATAAACTTGAGTTGCCTAGAAACTAACGCATATAGCTTAATCAAATTAGTTGTTGGACAAAAGTCAACATGAAGTTTCCAAGGGAAATTAGTAGTGACACCTCTTGCTGTCAAATTTATGGGGAGATGGGCAAATGGGCACATCCTGGTACCTGCCTCTATGAAACACATTCAAAGCTCTTCTGAAGGGTTTTCACATCCTGGAAAATGCTGCTTATTATTCATAGTCAGCCACTTCACCCTAGCAATGCTTGAGTTTCTAGTTCCTAGACTGGTCACTAATTAGACACAGTTATTCCGTGTAACCTTTCCTGACCCCAAGGAATCCACAAATAACATGATCTGGAAGCTCCTGAGTCAAGATAAGGCATAGTCTCAGTTATCAAGGTCTTTCATGGCTGGTGGCCCCAGCATTTCCTTCTCAGACTTCTTGCTTGCACTCTGTACCTTGTCCCTGCCCTAGTACCTAGTCCTGTTTTTTCTATTATTTTGGATTTTCTCATTCCGGACTCTCTGCCCTACTTTTGTCCAATATTCTTTGTCTCATTCTTCAGTATCTGTACCGTTTTTACTCCAATTGCTTTTGATACTCACTTTGACCTACTGTATCTATGTATCTCTCAGTTTGTCACTATTCCTCTCATGTTTGTCACCTGGACTGAGCTAGTTTTACACCTGCGCCTCTGTGCTATTTTTGGTTTGCCGTAACTATGTTTGTCCTCTAAATTTCCCTCTTTATTCTTGTTGAAAGCCATTAATAATACTGTCATCCATGGTCTATGGCCCCTTTGTCCCAATATAAGAATGTCTGTATACATACACATGCACATATATGAATAATTTAACTTATATAAACATATATATATATTATATAAATTCACAAATGTTTGACTAAGTATTCCTAATGCAGTCATTCTTTTCTTTTCCTTTTTTGTTTGGCTCCCTGTCTTCCTCTCTCTTCCCCCTCTCCCTGCATTAGCCTTATCTACCAATCCCCTGCCTCCCACCTGCAGGGGAGCCATTAGCAATCTAGTGTGTATACTACCATATTTTAAACTGTGTTTTAAAATTATATGCACATATACATCTAAGATATACACACATATACACAGAATACATACATAGAAAATAATCTGTATATGCACACACACAACAAACACAAATATACACAAAGGTACATGCACACACATATATTTAAGGAGAGATATTTAACTTCTTTTGGTTTTATTTTTCCTACTTAAGATTATCCCTTGAAAATTTCTCCAAATCAAATGATATAGTCCTAAATTTTCAATAATGGCTTTAAAATATTCTATATGGTAAACATACCATTATTTATGCATTATCCTATTAATAAACCCTCACTTTGTCTAGCTTTTATTAATATTTCTGGCTTCCATGTGGTCTCCTGGTCTTACGGTTTACACCACATGTATATCTTCTTCCTCTCTGACTTAACCCATCAGGAGAGACTTTTCACCCTGGAAAGAAATATTTATCATTGAAAAATACTCCTAGGCATTTCATTTAGTACTGTTGAATTACCCTAAATCTAGTGGCTTAAGCCATCCATTTTGTTTTGCTAGATATTTTAAGGGTTAGAAATTCAGGAAGGGTGTGGATGGGCAGTTCTCAGTTGGAGTTAACTCATGAAGTTGCAATCATGATAGTGGCTGGAGCTGCCAACATCCAAAGGCTTGATTTGATTCAATGTTCAAGATAACTTACTCTCATGACCACCATTTGCTATCAGTGATGTTGACTGGAGTGCCTATGGCTAAGCTCTCCAGCATGGTGATCTCAGGGTAATTCGCCATCTTTCATGATGGCTGGCTTCCCCTACGGTGAGAACTCCAAGAATATCAGGTAGAAGTTGCATGGGATTTTCTGATCTAGATTCAGAAGTTACATAGCATCACTTCTTTCATAGTTTATTGGTTGAAATAGTCATAAATCAATCCACATACATCCCACCTCTTGGTGGAAGGAATGTCACAAAATTTGGGAGTAACTTTTTAAAAAAATTTTTTTTTGTTTGAGAATACTATAGGGATACAAATGCTTTGGTTCTATATATTGCCTTTGCACCGCCCGAGTCAGAGCTACACATGTGCCCATCCCCTAGACAGCGCACATTGCACCCATTAGGTGTGAATTTACCCATCCCCTCCTCTTCCCTCCCACCTGCCCAACACCTGATGATTGTAACTTCCATATGTGCACATAAATGTTGATCAATTAGTACCAATTTAATGGTGAGTACATGTGGTGCTTGTTTTTCCATTCTTGTGATACTTCACTTAGAAGAATGGGCTCCAGCTCAATCCAGCTTCTGCACAACCAAGGAAACTATCACGAGAGCAAACAGACAACCTACAGAATGGGAGAAAAATATTTGCATGCTACATATCTGATAAAGGGCTGATAACTAGAATCTATATAGAACTCAGGAAAATCAAAAACAACAAAAAAATCGAACAACCCAATTAAAAAGTGGGCAAAGGACATGAACAGAAACTTTTCAAAAGAAGACAAACTAATGGCCAATAAACATATGAAAAATTGCTCAACATCTCTAATCATCAGGGAAATGCAAATCAAAACCACAAGATATATCACTTAACTCCAATGAGACTGGTTTTTATCAGAAAGTCCCAAAAAAACAAATGTTGGCATGAGTGGCGAGAGGCAGGAACACTTATACATTGCTGATGGGACTGCAAATTAGTACAACCTCGTGGAAAGTAATATGGAGATACTTCAAAGAACTAAAAGTATAACTGCCATTTGTTCCAACAATCCCACTAATGGGTATCTACCCCAAGAGAAAAAAGACATTCTATAATAAAGACACCTGCACTTGAATGTTTATAGCAGCACAATTCACAATTGCAAAGGTGTGGAAACAACCCAAATGTCCATCAATACATGAGTGAATTAATCAAATGTGATATATGTATACCATGGAGTGCTACTCAACCATAAAAAATGGTGGAATCATGTTTTAAACCATCACCATCTATGCTCTGGTCACAGATTATTTTCATTTCTTCCACATGCAAAATACATTCATCCCTTCTCAAGAGCCCCTCCCCCTCCCTCCAACCATGTCTTATCCCATTTCAACATCAGGCCCAGAGATTCAGAATCTTATCACCTAAATCAATTCTAGGGAGGTGTCTCTTCAGATATAGTTCCTTGACTCCAGCTCTGTGAGTACCATTCTTCTTGATCTGAATATCTGTGACATAAAGAAACATGTTATCCGCTCCCACATACCCAATATAAAATTATAGAATAGGAATTAAATACAAGCCACACACTCCTGTTCAAGAAGGGGGACAATGGAAGGTATCACACTTCACTGCTCTAGAGCACATCTGGAATAGGTTGAGCATGTAGTGCCAGTTTTTATTTTTTTTTATTTTTTTTTTAGTGCCAGTTTTTAAATTAGAGATTAGCACGGTTTCCTGGGACCAATTGTCCATGGATTTTGGTTTGCCCCCAGAATCTTGGTTCTATCCTCTGATTCATCCTTCCTTTCCTCAAGAAATGGCCCAAGTTATAGGAAGTTGTTCTCAGTCTGCTTTCTGCTCAAGGATCTCCCTTCATTTTGTACTGTCTATGTTCATTTCAGTCCAAGATGATATAATTCCTTTAAAAATTTTGTAAGATTCCTATGTACCAATTTAAAATCCACTCCATTAGGTAAAATCCATAATCACAAATCTCTTCCAGGTAAGCCCTTCTTTACTTTGGGCTCCCTATGAGACTTTTATGAGACCACACTGTTATGATTCTCAGAAGCCTTATTATTTAACAGAAGGAATCATGAAACAATCCTTAAGATACTTAGAAGGCCTTTTGTTGTTTTAATATGTCTCCATCTGAACTGATTCTGAAGATTTAAACATTGCAGTCGTAACATAAGTCATAACATATTCTTTGTAATTACTGTGAGAGCACATTTTTCCAGGTTTGACATTTACGCTTAAGACCTTTTTTACTTTTAGCATCTTTTTCTGGGAGAGACTGAAAACAGTGCTATGTTTGAGTCCATCAAATCTTGCTCCCTTTCTATTTTCTGTACATAATCTTGGAAACTGAAAATTTTCTTCTTTGGCTTATGCCTTATAGTATATGGCTAAGAGAAACCACTTGATTTGGGTTTTTTTACATTGTACCTGGAGATCTCCTTAGCCATATTCATCGGTTCATGAGGCTTATTTTCTATTTTCCCTGTTACTGCAGGCAACAGTGTAGCTAAACTTTCCCACTACAGAACAAAGATCTTCTTTCCTCCAGCTTCCAGGAACATTTTTCTCAATTACCTTTAAGCTTTTACTGACAGTCTCCTTAAGGCCCTCCCAACTTTTGTTCACCACCCAGTACTCAGTCTCACTTTTTTGTTTTGTTTTGTTGTTGTTATTTTTGTTTCCAGCAGGATCCCACTTCTAGATAACAAATTCTGTTTTGGTTACTATTGCTATGTAAAAATTACTCCCACACCTAGTAACTTAGAATGATTTTATTGATTTGCTCACCATTTTGTGGACTAGGAATTTGGAAAGGCCTTAGAGGGGTAATTCTCTTTTAGAATCTCTCGTGCAGTTGCGGGCAGATATTAGCTGGGGATGCAGTAGTCTGAAAGCTCAGCTCGGCTGGATGTCCAAAATGCCTCACTCGCTGGACTGGCAATGGATTTTGGCTGCTCATTGGGAGCTCACCTGGGCTTTGACTGAGTGCTTACACACGGCTTTTCCAGCATGGCGGTTGCAGGTTAGTCGGACTTCTTTCATGGTGTGTGGCTTTTTTCAGAAAGTATCCCAAGAGAACCAGACTGAAGCTGCATGACCTTTTCTAACTTAGCCTTGGAAACCACATCACTTACACCTTGCTTTATTTATTGGCTGAAGCAGTCATAAGTTTTCCTGATTTCAAGAAGGTGGGGCATAACCCCACCTTTAGATAGGAGTGCCAGAAAGTATTAAATCTACCACACTAGGGTAAGCATATCAACAAATGGCCTTGATAATTTGTTTATTTACTAATTTGACAGCAGATCAAACTACTCACTTGAACAATGTCCTTCATGCCAGGTTGATAACATTACTCCTGCAGCTGGTCCAAATGTGGTGATTACAGCAGTCATCTTTTCCTCTAACCATGGGACTGCTGAAAAAAAACTGGCTGTAAAATATTAGACTCAGCATGTTGGCAAAAGAAAACAGGGCCCTCAACAAGGCATATCTGGTGACAAAAACAATTTTCAGAACTTTATCTTTTGATTTAGACATGCAGTTTACTCAATCTTTTCTCTTAGTTTATTAAATAACTGCTAGGGGCACACCTACACTCTGCCAGCTTTTTTTATGTAGTGATGATGGGGTTTCAGGCGGCTCCCACAGGATAACGTCTTGGCCTGGTTAGTGAGTAACAGTTCTCTATGTGTTGGTCAAAGATAAGCAACTGAATTAGAAGAATGCAGATTTAGGTTTTCCTTCTTGGGAAAATGACTAGGGTCTACTGTAAACAGATATTTATGTAGACTATCAAGACTGTCGTTAAACCCAGAGGTGACACATGAGAAGCTCACAAGGGGAACTAGTGGCTTTCGACTTGAATGGGAAAAGGTTTTGCAATTTTGGATCAACTGGACTGTGCTTCCTTATTATGGTGGTTGGCATCCCCATTGCTTAGATTGGCATAGCACCTTCACATACGGGGCGGAACTGAAGAACAGCCAGAGTATTCAATTATTAAGCTAATGTGATATCAGAAAAGAATTCAAAGCACTAAAAATTATTTCACTTAAGACAAAGATAAAACAAATCACAGTCCCCTCATCATTAATCTTCTCATACTCTTATCTCTGTCCAGGCCAGTCCTGTCCTTCCCTGGTGGTCTGGGGACCTCCCCCTCATCTGCCTGCTGACTTTTCTCGCAAAATCATTTTCACTGGAATACGGGGTGTTTTAATTTTTCCTCACATTATTAAACTTTCTGTAGAGTTTAATAGAACTTAACTCCTTTTGCCTCCTCAACTTAATTGAAATATTACTTTGCTCTGATGATATTGCCTTCCTCAAGCCCAATTGGAGGGGAGCCTGTGCCTCCCTTTCCCCCAGTGCTGGGGTTAGAGGATTGAACCGACTTTCTCCTAGCTCTCTTATTTTCCTCTCTTTGACATTGGTATGAATCTTTAATTCCTCCTCTTGAAACTCTCTCTTCTCTTGGTTCTCAGCATGTCATTCTCTGTGGTAGTGTCCTTTCTTCATAGACTTCCTGTACTGCCCTTTGCCCTGCCCTCTCAGGAGTGGTATTCTCTGGAGATTTTCCCCATCTAAAACCACGTCCATAATCTCCAACTTTCTCCATCCCCTTACCCAGTTCCCCCAGTACAGTTAGTCCTTTTCTATAGTTCTTATTTGAGTTAGTGGTGTATCTGGCCACTTGACCACCAAACTGAAAACCTCAAGGTCAACTCTTATCCCAAGGTTCAGTCAGTGACCACATATGGTAGATGCTAACTCTAAAATGTTCCTCAATGCATTCTCCATCGCTCAATACCTGTCATTGTCTTCGTCTGGACCTTGTCTTCTCTAATATGATCTTGGGAATCTCTTATCTGATTTCACTGCCTCTGGTCTTTTGCACCACAAATCCATTCTTCATGGTGAAGCCATAATGATCTTTCTACAATAAAAGTAGAATCATGTTATTTTCTTTTTTTAAAGTTCCTGTTGGTTCTTTGTTTTCTGCAGGATTCAATCTATTAAACCAGCCCAGCTTTCTGGTTTCACATCCTACTTGTTCTTCCTAGCTTTATGGGATAGCTTTCCACGTCTTTAAAAGAGCATATGACATGCTCTTTCATGCTGTCTATGTACAGACTGAGTATTTCCAATATTCGGAAGGTTTTTCTTTCTCCTTCTTCTGAAAAACAACCCTTTTCAAAATATGGTTCAAACATTATTTTTTGTTGAGTTTTTTCCTATTATATAGCACCTAGGGAATAAACAATATTTACAGAATGTTAGGTATTTGCCAAAGCATTTTGCCAAGTGTTTAAAAATTGTTATTTTATTTAGTTATCACAGTAGCTCATGTAGTAACTACTACTATCCTATTTTATAAATGGAGAAACTGGACTTTAGAGGGATGGGTAACTACTTGAGAAACAAATTTACTGAATGCAGGAATTGTATCTACTTAGCTCTGTGCCCCTCAGCACCTAAACCACTGGCTAATAGTAAGCATTCAATAAATATCTATAGAAGGAAGAAGAATGAAAGGCTATTCCATTAAAACAGGAGCTACAAAGAGGCAAAAATCTGTAACGAATGTTCTCAGAATAATGGGGGTTATTGTAATTCAGGATAGGAAATAGGAGTAGAGAGAGAAGGGAGAAAATTTTTTTTAAAAAAGGAAATGGAATAATTTGATTGGGCTCAAGGCAGTAACACTTTAATGATGATATTCATAGCAATATATGGACATAAAGATTAGAAAAGGATTGTTCTCTACAAATAATATTTGTGGGTTGTGCCACCTGATAGTGTATTAAGAACTAGGTAAAAATGAACACAATAAAACACTCAATAATTTATATTTTTCCAAGTTGACATCATTTCCCAGCATGATAAAAGCCAAAATCCTGTGATTTTGGTTTTTGCCTCCTTAGTCTATCTTAACATTTTATGAATATTTCACAATTCAGCCAAACCCTTTAAAGTCTTGTAAGTAGGAAAGTTTATTCTAATGTATTTCTAGAAATTAAAAAAAAAAGAAGTTTGAAAGCTCTTAAGGTCTTAATATTTTTAAAAATAACTATGTATTAATGTTTACTTAACTAATATTTGAGATTTATGTAACTGCGCCTTGCATTAAATAGTAGCATTACAAAGTTCTGAGTGAATCAACATTTTAAAAAATTAAACTATGGAAGTATGAAAACACAGGTGAATATTTAAGAAAAAAGAAATACAAACTAAACATGAAACTTGAAGGCAAATAGGTGATATTTGTCATGCAGGACAAATTTTATGGTTTTTTTTTTAATAGGATATCTCTAAAATAGGCCAAGAACGCCTGGAATTTTAGTGTGGGGTTTTGAGAACATTCTAATCCAAACACGTAGTTGTAAAGTGAGCAAAGAGAGGCAAAGAAGGTGAGTGAGTGACCGCAGATCACAGATGCAGCGAGATTAGAGCCGGTGGCCATCACCCAACACATTTCCAAGTCTTTGCTTTCTTTTTATTTCCATTATTATTATTATTATTATTATTATTAATTTAATTTTGTTTTTTATTTCAACGTATTCGGGGGTACAAATGTTTTAGGTTACACGGATCACTTTTGTAATGTTCCAGTCCTGGCTATAGGTGTGCCCATCACCCAAATAGTGTACTGAAATGAGCGCTTCATTTTCGATGGAGGAACAAAGCCATTTAGCTGATGACATCAAAGCACGGGCAGCTGGTGTGGTTTGTTAAGGAATAAGGGATTCACTTATACTGTGTTTCCGTCACCTTCCCTAGAATGGGCCTCATGAGAACTAACACTGCATAGTTAGAGGCATAAAATGTGATAAATACCCTGAAGATGCGGATTGAGCCTCTAACATGAGGAGTTACAAGAAACATAACTTGGAAAGAGGCAATTAGGAAGGATGTTCTCATCTTAGGTCTTATATAACCTTGCGTTTTAGTATAAAACTGTCAGAGCTAGTAATACTTTGGTTTACTTTGAGGGGGAAGGGAGGGCGGACACTCAGACAAGTCAATTAAGGGAGAAATTCTTGCATAAGAATTATCTTTATGGCTCGTAATTGTAAACTGTTCTATAGTCTCTATTTATTAAATAAGAAATTATTATTCATGGACTATTCACTCCTTTTCATGCTCTCGTCTTCAGTTTTACTCCAAAGGGTAGAAGGATCTGCTTTTACTCACAAGGGTTTTGAAGATTTCCAGAGCCGGGTTCCTTGCATTTCTCCCACTAGCACTTATCCAAAGCTGAGGGATCCGGCTCGGGGCTTTTTGAGAGAAAGCCCTCTCTATGACTGTCCTGCGTCTGGCCAGCTTCCAGCTTTGCTGCATGATGATTAAGTGTGCTTTTACCCAAAAAAGTTAAGAGAAGCTTAAATTATTCTTAAAAACCAGAATGTGTTATCAGACTATGTACACAATTTGAAGCCCAGATAATGACCAGCTTTTCTTACCTCTAGACAAATGCTGCTACAAAGAGACCAATCAACAACTGCACAGACAAGACAGAGATCTAAAACACAGAAGTGCAACATACATGCCCGATGCCTTCACCAAGTACTGTGGCCCTCCCCTGTCTCATGCCATTTCCTGCCCTCTCCTCTGGCCTTTCCAAATATCCAGATATTTATTGGAAGTTTTATTAAGCCAAATGCACAGCCTTAATCTTTACTCATGAAAGGAAGGTAGCTATGGTTCATTTGGCCTTGTTTGCTGCTTTATTCAAACCAGTATGAGGACCCTGAAAAACAACAGGAAAGATTATTACAGTGAGAGTGAAATAAAGTTCAGGTGCAAAGTAGAAGACAGGGAAAAAGAGTATTTGAATTTAGAAGACAATAAAAGTAGGTTTTTGCATTTCTTTGAAATACATAGTACATATTATTTTATGGAATACATTGAAAGTTTTTATCTATTGTATTTCTTATACAAGGATGTCCCATATTTTGGGTGTTGTCTTACAGTAGAGAACTTAAAACCAATTTCTGATATTTCTCCAATCTACTGCATCAGACCTTGGCCCAAGCCTCGCATTCAAGCTTTTTTATTTGTATGACTCTCAGATTCTTTTTTTTTTTTTTTTTTTTTGAGACAGAGTCTCACTCTGTTGCCCAGGCTAGAGTGCCGTGACATCAGCCTAGCTCACAGCAACCTCAAACTTCCGAGCTCAAGTGATCCTCTTGACACAGCCTCCCGAGTAGCTGGGACTACAGGCATGTGCAGCCATGCCTGGCTAATTTTTTTTTCTATATATATATATTTTAATCGTCCAGCTAATTTCTTTCTATTTTTAGTAGAGATGGGGTCTCACTCTTGCTCAGAGTGGTCTTGAACTCCTGAGCTCAAATAATCTACCCGCCTCGGCCTCCCAGAGTGCTAGGATTGCAGGCGTGAGCCACCATGCCTGGCCGACTCTCACATTCTTGACCCCAGCTGGGAAGAGAATCTTCCCTAGTCCTGAGGAATGCTCAGTTTTTTTGGCTTCTACTAAACTACACAGCCAGATCCAGGTAGGCAAAACACCTTGATTCCTTTGCTTGGAACCTGCTTGATCAATACTGATTAAACCTGAGCTGCCCTCATGGTTTGGTCACGGAGTTGGTAGCTGAACCTCATTAGATTCATTCTCTGTTATTTAACAATCTTTTATCCCCTTTCAGTATTGGCCCAGGGTAACACTGATTCAGTCATTTACTTCCTGGTCTAATATGCACCAGCTGCTAAGGAATATAAAATTAATGAGATGAATGTGTTCTTGCTCTTTGGAACTTAAGCTCTGTTTGGAAGTACAGGTCAGTAAATGAGCAATTACACATCTCTAAGTGCTGGGAAAGAAGAACAATGTGTTATGTAGTCACCGAGGGAGGATGTGTAATCTGGCTGTGAACATGAGGGAAGGCTTCCTGGAAAAGGTGGCATGTAAGTTGAGACCTATAGGATAAGCTGGGGTCAGCCAAGTGAAACTTGGAGAAAAGAGTGCTTGGAATGGAGAAAAGAGTGTTTCAGGATAAGTATATGTCTGGGGAATAGAGGGCATGCTGTATCTGAGGAAAGGAAAGGAATTTAATATTAGTGGATCATAGTGTGTGTGTGTGTGTTTATGAGGTTTTGGTGGGTCTGGGAGGTGGGTGGGAAACGGCATAAGTAAAGACTGGAGAGGGCTTTGTGAACCACAGGGCTCAGTTTGAACTTTTTATCTTGAAGGTGCTGGAAAGCCCCCGGACGAGTGACATTACTGGATTTGTGTTCCAAAATGATCACACTGCAGGGCAGTCAGGAGGCTGCTGCATCAGCCCAAGCAAGAGGACTCAGAGGCCTGTCTTAGTTGGGTAGCACTGAGGCTGCAGAGAGGTGAGTGGGCAGGGGGAGCTGTAGGAGGTGGAATTGGTGGATTCAGTGATCGGTGGGATGTAGGGAATGAGGGAGGAGAAGGAGAAATGCATGAAACCTCTGTGTGTGGTTGAGCAACTAGATGAATCATGACATCTTTTTCCGAGTTGGCAAAGGAAAAGCACTGGGTTCTAGTTCCCTGTGATCAGCCACAATTTCTTAACAATTTCTTAACAATTCTTTCCTTTTTCCTCATTGTCATCTTAATTGGTCTTGCCTTTCCCCCATTTTTCTGTTTTTTTTTTTGCACGCTGTGGCCGAACTTCCCTGAAATGGTTCCTGGCCTCAGTGAAGCCATTCCCAACTCTCCCAGGGGTGGGCTTTCTGGTTCCACCCTGTTCTTCCACGTTCCTTTATCTGCATCTCAATAACAGGACTGACAGCTGGCTGTATTGTCTTCCTCTTTCCTCCTGGCCTTCCCACCATCCCATCATTTCATAGGAGATCATTATCAGCTCCTTGAAGGCAGGGGTCCCACCTGTTTTATTCCTATTTCTATTGTCTATATTAGGTATTTAATAAAATTAGTTATTTTAGGTATTTAGGTATTAGGCAAATATTAGGTATTTAATAAGAATTTAGTGAGAAGCTATGAATGAACTACTCATATGTTTTCTTTACAAATTGCTTCCAATGTTCAAATTTCTCAAAATTTTTTCTCTGTTATTTCTATTCTTTAGCTATAGTGTACAATGCTTCAGGAATATAAGGTTAGCTGTGACATCTTAAATAAGTTACTTAAACCTTCCTAAGACTAATTACTTAAACCTTTCTAAGCCTTTCTAAATCAGATATAAAATGAAAGTAATCCCTAGCTCATTAATTTGTTGCAAGAATTCATTGAGAAAATGCAATTAGAGCACTTAGCACAGCACCTGAAACACAGTAAAAATGTTCGGTAAATGCCGTCTGTTTTTAATCTCTGCTTTCTCCATTTTTAAACTTCCTATGTTTTTATGACTCCTGATTATTTTTTTGAACTTTAACAGATTGGTGATTTTGTGTGTGTGTGTGTGTGTGTATGTGTGTGTGTGTTTGTGCATGTGTGCATTTAACAGATGTTGATAAATTAATTTTAAAGAAAGTAGTACATAGTCAATACACTACATCGCTCTCGGGAGAACTCTCACTGTACATTTGCCTCTGGCAAGAACCTTGTTAAATCTCATGTTTTGCTGTTTCTTTGTCATCTGATTTCTGCTTATGTATTTCTTCTTGCTACATTGTTAACCAACCATGTCTTTAATTTCTTTGGATCCCTGTTGTGCCAAATTTTGGGCTTATTAGGCTTTCAAAAAATATCTGAGTAACGCTAGCCTTGCCCTCTTGACCTGGAAATACGGGAGAAACAGTTCAATGTCTCTAGTCATGTCTACAAAGAACCATGAGCCGCTGAAGGGGGGAGAAAAAGAGGTCAAGAATGATTATTTCCCGTTAATGAAGAAAGTACTGAGAGTCCTCCCATCTTTTTCTCTGAAATTACAGGGAGTTCTTTTTCCTCTTACCAGTGCTTTATGTTGCAGGACCCAAAGTGAATTTTTGAGGAACTAAGGGAAGATGAGAACTGATCCAAGGTTCTACACTAACCTCCAGAGCTGCAGTGTTCAGGGATCCAGCATCTGGGTTCAGAAATGATGACGTGTTCTAGTGAGACATGTGGTTAAAGGCACCAGCATGTCCTCTAATCATGCAGTCCCCAGCCCCCTATGAGTACCAACCACAAAAGGGCGAAGCATATTCTTCCTCCTCCCTCTGTCCCTCCCCACTCCACTCCTTCCCTCCCTCCAACCCTCCCCACTTCCCTTCTTCCTTCTTTTTAGCAATGTTTTTGCTGTTTTTGTAAAAATAATGCATGCTTATTACAAAACAATTAAGGAAGTGCAGTAATAGTATATTTCATCTCTTTCTGATTGCCTTTCTGATTTTCATCAGGATCACCCTTTTAGGATTAGGATGTGTGGTCTTATGATTGTGGTTCCTGCATGCAATATAAATGATGACACTTCTGTCAGGGCCATCCAGGCTGGCATCAGAGGCTTCTCTGTGTAACAGGTTTGCCTGGTGCTGGATCTTCAAAGTGCCCTGCTGAGATCCTCATGGTAAGGTTTTGTTATCTCAAGATTTCACCCTTTTTTCACTAGAACAGATGTACCTAAATGTAAGATGGTGAAGCTAAGACAACTCTCCATACTCTGGGTAGAATTAGCTTTTCTTGCTCGTTCTTCCTCTCCCCTCTGTGTGTGTACCCTGAGTCTCTGTGCTGGTAAGACCTTCCTAGGGAGGGAACAAGTCACCATTCCAGCGAATATGGGTAGATGTGGTTTCTCTGACAGAATTCTGAAGCCATCTTGAAAAAGTTACTTTTAGAAAAGTGTAAAGAGCTGTATGCTCTTGCATAAATAATTTCTCTTTTTCTTTTAAATCTACATACATATTCTAAATCAGAGAAACAGTTCTCAAGTTTAATTACACAAGATACCCATGGGACCCTTAGACTTTGAATGTCAAAGTATTGTTCATCTTTTAGCATGGATTGTTTCTCACTAAGTGTCATTAAATAGACATTGGGGGAAGCTACTGAGTTTTCCATTACATTGAGTCTATGTGTGTATATCCCACTGGAAGAGGGAGAAATGCAATAAATCACTGCACATATAATAACCCAATGTAATGGAAAACTCAGAAGCACTTGGGCTCTTTAGAAACTGGGCACCTTGATCAGCCTCCTTTTTTTTACAGACTCCATTAATTTCAGACAATCTGAAGATCGGGAAGATCCTTGAGGTTTTTGGTAACTCCTGGTAGTTTACTGTGCAGAGGAGGCGCTATCATTGGCACTTCGGAAGTGCTCTGGGCTGACTTACTCTCTACTACTGCTCCGTGGGGCAGATTTTCTCCTAACTTGGCTTTTCCATTTGAATCTTTCTTTCCCATGTGAACTCTGCCCTCTTGCTCACCTTTTCCTTGCACCCACCTTAAGAGCTATGTGCCTGGCTGTGATGCTGCATTCCCCAGCAAGGAGACGATGAGAAACGGGCCTGCAGTGGATGATGCTGGATATGAGGGACACTGCAGTCACAGATCTTGAAATCGATCTGCTCTTATGAAGGGGTGTGGGAGGAGTGGATCAAATGGGATAACGTGTTGAGAAAGCTATGTCGAAGTTCATTCACCATTTATTGCACATTTACGATAGACCAGATGCTGTGCTTAACGTAAGAATGTGGGGTGAACAAGATGGACGTGGTCCCTGCGCTCTTGGCTCTGACAGCTTCGTGGGGGAAGAGAGATCTCTTATCAAAGAGAGACTTTGAGCAAGGATAGCTGAGGACATGGCATAGTTCCCAGGGTCTGTGAAAGACTTCTTGGGGTGTTGATTTGGGTAGAAAAGTCTTCTCCAAAACTCAGTTGTCATTGTTACTGTTGTTGCTCTTGTTAGAAGACTCAAGGTACATCCCTGACATGCTTTAACTATCAACCAGACATGCACAATGTTGATTGTAACTTACTTGTGTCTTCAGGAGAAAGTCACGTTGCTACAAAAGTGCAAACGTTATCAAAGCTCAGCGAATGCTAGTATTAATAAAATTATTAGATGATTACTTTAGGAACATTAAGCTATTAACCTCTGAGTTATACATTTTATACATTCACGAGTACAGTTTCATTGTCAGGAAACGGAACTCAGAAAAAGTCTGCCACAGAGCTTTGCTCATGGTATATGCTCACTAAACATTTGATGAATGAATAGGTAAATGATTGAATGAACTGGCACCGCCCTATATATATATATCTTAAGATGTCTGTCAATTTATTCCGAAGTTTACTATGTATTTTTCTCAATGATCCATTTAGCTTTGTAAGTTAGATTAGAATGTGTGTACTTCTGGAGAAAGTAGCAGTAGCTACTACATTTTACCAATATTATTATTGTTTCATAGCATCTAGTGAGCAATGACATTAAATCCTATAGGAGCCAAAGTCAAGCAAGTATATGTTAAAAACTTTTGACTGTGTAAAACACTACTATTTTTATATTTTATGCCAAAATGGCATATGTAAAAGAGGTATTTTTTTTTAATGATTCATCCATTTTAGAAATTTTTAAAAAATGAAATTTGGAAATTTCCCTAGGTTTTACATAGAAAATCAGTGGCAGATGAAAGCTAGAAAGTCGGAAATTTATTTTTTATTTTTTTCGTTTTGTACTTAACCAATTGGAGACAGGCTGTCTCCAACTATATTTTCTTTTTAATAGCTATAAAGTGAATGAACTCAAAGAACAGTCTAGTGTCCTGCTGCGATTGATATGAAAAAGGACAGGGGAAGAAAAGATTCCTCATTAATGGATTTATATTCTAGTGATAGGGTTAGGGGGTGGAAAGGTCATTTTGAAAAGTAAAGTGAAATATAGAGCATGCAGAAAAATTATCTTGTTATCTGACTCAGAAACATGAGGCTGCACGTTATCCTCTGTTCGTTTATTTTTTCTCCTAGTTATCCTTTTATTTTTAGATAAATGTGAGTCAGACAGATGAGACAAGAGTAATTTTTAGAAACTCTCTTCCTTTCCAAGCTTTTGGGAGCAGAGTTTTGCTCTTTTTATATGGTCTCATTGGAAGTGCCATTTGATTGTAAAGGAAGAAAATCTACAAGTAAGAAATTGAATCAGAATTTGGGGGTAAATTTGTAAAAAAAAAAATAAAATCTTATTAAAAGTTGAAATCCCTCTCTTATCAAGTGTATTAGGCCATAATCAGACAATCTAAAACTTAATTTAAAAATAGAATTGGAAGTTTTCTCCAGATTATTAAGGAAAAAGAAGAGGAAAAACATAACTCTGAAAGGAATTTTTTAGTTCAACAAGGAGCATGAGATTAGAAGGTAACTTTTTGGTGATCCTGTCCTTAATGATAGGTCTATTATATGCAAACAACTTCGCTTAATTTTCAACAATTACTGAGCCATGATTGTTGTATTTTTTAAAAAAATTTAGATTAAGAACTTGAGGCCCTGAGAATCTAAATGTGTTGACCATGGTATCCAGGGTTTGAATCCAGCTTTGTCTGATTCGAGCCCTCTACCCTTTCCCTACTTAGAAGTTCTCCTGTGGTATCTGCTGGCTTCTAGTATTGAGGGTGTGGATGAGTAAAGCACATTGCGTCCCGCTGACTTCACATCCGGACACACACGAATGTGTGAGATAGAGCTTGTGACGGAGGTGATAATTGAGTCTGTACCAGGCACTGTAACAGCACAGAGGAGGGAATGATCAGCTCTGCTGGGATTGGGGTGGAGCAGGTCAGTCAAGATTTTACGGAGGAGGAGAAAAAGCTATTTGTGTTGGGTCTTCCTTGTTGAGAAGAAACAGTGGGTCATCTAAGGTGGAGGGAAAAGTCTGCACAAAATGACTTGAAATGTCACATGGAGGATGTGATTGTAGAACTGCCAAGAGAAATACAAGGCACACAGTTGAAGATAAACTTCAGATAAACAACAAATAATGGGTTAGTATAAGTATATCCTATGCAATATTTGGAACATACTTATACTAACCCACTATTTATTGTTTATTAGGAATTCAAATTTAACTGGGCATTATGTAATTTAATTTGCTAAATCTGGCTGCACTATGCATTCAGGTCGAGTTGGAGTGGAGTGTGTAAGGCTGACAACATCAGGAGGGATGCTGAGAGAATTAGGTTGAGGCTTGCACATAGAGAACCTAATCTTTGCTATATATGGGTAAACAGGATTAAAAACAGCATTATTCTATGCAATGAATATGTTTATGAGTAGGATCATTTATGCCACTTACCATGTGAAAACAACAAGGAATTTGAATAATGTACCATCTCCAATGAAAAGTACTTCTTTGTTCAGAGTCATACAATAAAATGACTTGCAACAAACTTCCAAATAAACTCCTCATGTCTGATTATTCTTTTGTACTTATAGGAAATATATGAGAAAAGCAAGAAATGGTTTAGAGAGAGGGGAAAGTTAAATAAAACCAGCAGGAGGATAAAAAACAGATACATCTAAATCACATATATAGTATATATATGTTTCCTGTTTAATTTTTAAGTGGGAGCAAAAAAGACAGATGAAATTGTATTATCCTTGTGCAAATCCTGTCTAAACTAAACCAAGATATCTCAGGAGCATGGAATTCTTTCCAGAGTCACAGAAGTAGGCACTCACTGCATGGAGACAACTGGAAATCACCCCGAGGATGGCAGGTAGCATTTTTACATTTGTTTACAATTTTAAGGTTAATACATTGTTTAAAACAATATTTTGCTACTGTGTTTTTGTTTAGTGATGTCTAATGTAACTGTGACATTGGACGTCCCCTACATTTGTAGTATCAGTTGAAAGGATTCATCTAAACATTTCAATACAACATTTAGAAAATGAAATGGCTTGTGAGAGTAGTGAATGCATACCAATTTAGATTTTTCTCTCCCTCCTCATTAAATATGTGACTGTGTCTTTTGTTTACTTTTCTCCGAGCTCCAGAAAGGATTTAAGGCAGTTCATAAATATGTGCGAGACCTATCACTCCTACACATGTGGCTGCTCAAGCATTTTGATGATTGTGCATTTCAAAGTTAAATGCAGAGACTTCTTTATAATTAGTGTGTGTATGCTTCTCAGGAAAGTTATGGTAATCATTATATTTTACCAACATACTATTTTATTATTATTTCATTGTATCTAATGAACGGTGGCATTAAATCCTATGGGAACCATAGTATAGCACATATATTTTGAAAACCCTTGGGTGTAAAAATTCTATTTGACTTGGAGTATTTGCTTTGGTTTCATTTTTATTTAGTAGAGTATTTCACTGTCTTTTGCTTAAGTTTTGCTTCACTTTACATGAGGTTAAGGAAAGACAAAAGTCTAACTGTAGTAAACACAATTTGAGTTTTGTCATTATCACTTCCATATAAAGACCAGACAAATAACCACAGGAGATGTTGGTCATAATGAATGACTTTGATTCATTATATTTTCCTGAATTATTTTTACTTTGGTAGGCATGCTATTCCTGCTTAAAAATAAAGTGGCATGAGTAATCAAAAATGTGAGCTGATAAAGAGCAAGTTAATTTTTAAACCACAGTCTAGTTTGGCTGGGAAAGGATTTAAAGAGCAACAAGAATGGTTTAGGGGTTAGGAAAACATATCTTTGATAGGGAGAGTATAACATGTTGCAATGGGGTGACTTCCCTTGTTGTTTTCAATGACTTGGCAAGCATCTTGCCAAATGAGCTGGGTTTTTACTGAATGTGATGATGCCAATATTAGGCTCCAGATGAGTTTGAGCTGGACAAATGGTAGCATCTCACAGGGTGAAGTTTAATAGGAACAAATAATAAACACATAGCTGTTTACCTGGGTTCAGAAAACCAACTGGGAAAATAGTTCACATTGCAAATGGTGGGAAACAATGGTCCAGGGATTTTAGGTAATAGTGAGTTCAACATAAGTCAACAGAGTGGTGGGCTGCTATAAGTCTGATAGGATTTGGGGTCAATTTTGGAGCCAACTTGCTAGGCTACAGAAGATATGATAACTCCAATCTACATTCCACAGTGGTCAAAACTTTTTCTTTTTTTAAATCTTAAGTTTATATCCAGGCACCACATTTTAAGAGTATACTTTCAAAAACAAAAGACATACTTGATGGGAGGACATAAAACCATGTCAAAAAAAGAAAAACCATAGGAATAGAAGATGTTTTACCTGAAGGAAAGAGAAATTTTATTGTTAAGGAGGAAAAAGTTTATTCCTTCTTGTGTCAAATGTCTGCAAGAGCCAATAAAGAAAAGTGTTGATATAAAGATTGGCTTACTTATAAACAATCCTTTGTAGATAGAATGGGTTGTCTTAGAGCATCAGCATCTCTCACCTGTTGGAGAGGCTGAAGAAAAATGATTTACACACTGCATCTAGATCTAGAACTTTAAGGTCCCTTTTGAATCTGATTTGCTATGATTTTACAGATGTTTAGTGTATTCACATGTGTTTTCTGGCATGCATATCTCCTAAAACAATCAGTTATTTCAGAAATTTTTGTGACTTCAAAAAACAAAAACCCGAAATGCCAAAGTACCCTTTATTATCATGTAGACAAAGCAACTCATTTCATTTTGATGTGCAGGTATCTAGACGTAGCTTGTTTTGTGGTTATTGGGTCATCTTGCCTCCATGCATGTCTTTTTAATATGGCATTCAATATAAAAAGGAAAAGTGAGTTACCAAAAGTACACATAAAACTCTTACCAAAGCAGTCTTTAAAATACATGAGCTGTAAAATTTTATTACAATCAGAAATTTTGTATTGTTTGTATTTACGCACAATAGTCTCTTTCCAGCCTTTTAACGTACAGTGAAAAATCTCCAGATAACAAATACTTGTCAAGCCCCCACCAATGGTTCACTTGTTTTCAGGAATATTTGATATTGTAAAATATTCACATGACAAAAGAAGTAAGTCAGTTCCTTGGAGTTTGTTTTAATAAGATTATAAAATCAATCCTATGGTTCTTTTTTCTTCCTATCAACACTCCCTCTATTTCATTTTTGCTAGTCACCAGCTGGCTTTTTTTTCCCACCACAAAACAACTTTAAACTGAGAGATAATTCTACAAAAAGAGATTTGTTCCAAAAGTTACATGGAGCCAACTATGTCAGCAATGGAAAGAACTAGTACATTTTGTTTTGAAAATTAAAAAAATCCTAGATCTGGAAATTTGTCTACTTAACCCGCAAATACTCTTGACTTTAGAGTTCCAAATGGAGAAGCTTGCCTTTTCTTTTTCATTTCTTTCTAAAATTATGAGGTAAAATTTGGGGGCCATCTTTAAATAGGAACCCTTATAAAGTACTGTAAAATGTTAAATTACGGTACAACAGTGTGTGTATGCATTGGTTAAATTAGATGGCTAAATGGTTAGGTTGCAACATATATATTGAATTTTTCATAACTAGGAGTCCAAATTATGATAAGAATTTTTATATATTTCTTAGTTAAAAACTCTCGGTATTAAATTCCATTAGCATCTTGCTTGCTTTCTTCTCTTGATATCTTAATATTATTACAAGGTACACTTAGTTCCAGAGTTTAGAAATCAGTTACAAAAACTCAAACCAGACTTGTCCAGCCAGGACCATCCCAAATTGTTGTTCAGGAAACAGATGTTTAGGCAGAAAAGCAGGTGACATGATGCCTTCACAGTTTTATTTTCTAATAAATGCAAGCCGATTCAATCCACTGCTTTCCAGGTAAAATACCTAGTAAGAGCTGGATATCTGGGGACACCTGCACTAGCCTTTTGCCTTAAGATATAAACTCTCAGGAACATGGCAAAGTGAGTGAAAGTTAGGCAATCATGTTGGAAGAACTTTAGATATTTATCTGTCCAGGAGACTAAAACAGAGGCTGTCCTGTTATCCTGCGTTCTAATAAATTCTTACCATATCAAGGGTCACTCTAAAGCATTTCAGTTCATTTCATGCTGTCTAATTAAAGAGTAAATTTGTACATTCAAAGCATGTGTTTTTGAAAAACAAAGCACTGTTAAAATATGAGGTCTTGTGGTTACACATCATTTTAATACAGCTACATACTAAACATAATTTTTAATTCATCGAAGAACTTAGAGCCTGCATGTTGCAAAGGATTAAGTTCTATCCTAATTACTTTTTCAGAAAAGCCAGTGGAAAATTAGATGCATCCCACTAGGCAATAAATATATCACACTAAACAAAATTTAAACTAAAGAACGATCAACCCCTTTTCTTTGTTGTTTCAAAGGAGAAGTGGGTTAGACTTTTTAAGAAAAAGATCAAGAGCGTTTTATGGGAAATTCAGAAAAAAAACTATTTGGACTGCAATCAAAATGTTATGAATAGTACTTTCTAAGTAATGACACATATCAGCAGTATTTGTAACCATAAGAACAATGTGATAAATTTTAATCATTTGGGACTCCAGCTCTGTGGGAAGTGCTTACTACACAGACATCATTTATAGGTTTCCAGTTATGACCTATGTCTAAAAGACATTTTAATGATAACTGGAGAAAGTAGATAGATTGTCTTCCTAGAGTGTTGAAGTTCCTGTTTGTTGTCATCCTCAGCTCTATTAAAGAGCAGAGGCTTTCAAAGGTACACTTCAGTTTATCCGTCAGAGTGCAAGACCAAAGGGATGGAACTATCTAAGATAAAATATGCCAGAAACATGCACTCCTCAGGATTTCCTGTGGGAGTTTGACCAAAATAAAGCAATATTAATAAATATAAACTCTGGAACACTATTATCAACAGAAACAGGGTCTTGAAATGTACCCTTGAAATTCTTCTAGTTTCCTCAGGCAGGTCAACTATTTCAATGTAACTGTGCAAAATGTTAGACCTCCCTACGGGGACAATTGCTTTAAATTATATTAAAGACTCAGAGACTTGAATAGACATGTTAAAGGAAGGAGTTTAATTTGTTGGATGCTCTAAATCTTTGAGCTCACCCAGGGTCCTTTGGCCCCCTGACCTTGAAAATATTTTGAGGAAAAAAACACATAGTTTCAAAGCATCTGAACATCAAAAAATATGCAATTGATCAATTTGCTTTTTATCTTTCCCCCCGTTGTTACTAAATATTTGGAAAGAAAGGAAGCTCAGGTGATGCAGATGGAATAAAAGAAAGTTGAAAGAAACAATAAAGGGAGGGAATACTTGTGTTCTTAAGCCATAAAGAATTGTCACGCTCCTTCAGATTTCATCCCAATAACTTGAAAAGCATCCCTTTGAATATAGCTCAAAGTCAAATAAAATTTCCTGACCATAAGTTTCTCATGGGGCAAGAATGAGTCTTTGGTCTCTCACAGCTTCCATCCCATCCCAAGCAAGCAAACCATCTCTCATGGTTAGGGAGGTGCTTGCTCGTAATTATTCTCCTCCCTCCTGTCATTTGGCCACCAAAAATGTGGGAGAATGAAAAGACTTCTGCTTCTCATTTCTTTCTCTTTCTGGCCTCAAAGTGTTTTTTATTCCACAGGATATAATTTTCCTTAGTACAGCTAAGGGAGACATTGTGTATAATACTCCATTCAAATTTAGTCATTTTACAATAAATTCAGGGTAAAATCTTATTTTTATAAGGTTGTTTTCCCAATAGGATGAATCATAAAAGTGATTGATTTCTCCAGCTTTAGGTAAAATCAGTAGTGTACAACATCAGAGAGAACTAGGAATAAAAGACAAGACAATAATTACTACTCTTAGCGAAAGAGTAAATAAATACACATAAATCTCAAGAGGCTCTGTTTTCTAGTTGATAAAATTCTAAAGTTTGTTCTTTTGAAAACCGATTTCTTTAAAGGTAAGAATGATCAAAGTGGTAGCATATCAAAGGTTAATAATGGACTCACCAAACATGTCACTAGAGCCATATTTTAGACCTCCAAGGACTCTCAATATTATTATCTTTTTTTATTGTTTCCATTTTAAAATGTAAGAACTGGGATTAAACCAACAAAGTGAAATATTCAGAATCAAGGTTTATTTTTGGACACATGGAAGCATCAGAATCCACATTATTTGTTACTCCTAAAGATGAGGCTCAAGTACTGCTGCTCTAACTATCCAATGTACGGCTCTGGCTCACTTTACTGAACAACTGTTCTCAAGAAAACACGATCCTTCTTCAAACTGGCCTGAGCCTTAAGCATCATTGACAGTTGGGCTCCAAATGAAGGGGCTCAAGACAATTGAAGATGTTCAAGTCATAGAATTTTCTAGTTTTAAGTGACCTTAACAATCTAGACCCTTCCCTACCCCTCCCACCCCACCAATGAATAGTTCAGTGACTTGTCTTCCAAACCAGGTCTCCAGAATCAACGGTTTATGTGTCTTCTTTTGCTTCTAGAAACCCACTACCATGGTTGGTTTTTGTTGGGTATTATTTCTTTCTTGATACTTTTTCTTCCTGTGCTTTTAATTTTTAAATAAGGAACTCTTTAACATAATGGAAAGTCATGTCAGTGGAAATATTTTTCCAAATGCTTTTTATTTTCTCTCAATCTACTCTTTCAAGAATGCTTATCTTATGAGAAAGGACCCTATCATGGACTGAGTGTCTGCAGAGTTGTTGAAAACACTGAATGATTACAGTATGACAGAAGAATGATACCTAACACTAACTTCCTGGTTTGGTTAACTGATTACACTTTCTGTGATTAATAAATGACCCTACAGATTAGTGGTGAGAACTAGTTATTTAACCATAGTAATTGTCTAGCGTGGATGTGATAGGCTATTTACTCAAGAAGTCTTTTGAACTATGGAGCACTTTTAGTCTTTTGGTTTCAACTGAAACATTTTTCTAGCTCTATCTCTATTTTCTATTTTATGGATGTGGATTAAGTTTAGACAAAGGAGCACTTCAATTATGTGCTTAATTCAAAGTCTCTGGGAATCAGTAAAATTCCAGTGCATGACAAATTGTGTTGCTATTTCAGTTCACAAGACCTTTATTGCAGATTCTGGGATTCAGGCTAACAAAGATGTAATAATAATAATCATCTATCATACCGGATAAAAAGAAATAAGTAGAAGGAAGAAGGTGCATTATGGTTGATGGATAAATGGTATCTCATAAATGACAGAGGTTTGTATCTCATGCTTAGGACTAGCATATTTATCCATTGCTTTTGACTTTTTCATTCACAAGGGATGTTTATTGTTGAACAGTCAATCCAAACTGCACTGGACTTTTGAACTTCCCATTCTAATGGGAAGGCCCTGTCAGAGAGAAATCTGAATTTGTACAGATTTGAGAAGTGATGTAAGATAACACATACTGTGTTTTACAGCCTTTGAAGCTCAAACCCTCCCAGCGTATAACACACACATCATTCCAACACTCACAGAACTTAGCTGTGATGAACAATTCTACTGAAACTGAAATTATTCAAGCAATGTCCCATCCCCTTCCTTGCCAAAAACTTCCTCCATGGACAGGCCCTTTTAAGGTCTCTGTGCCCAGGACAGAGATGTGGGCACATCTAGGGTCAGGAGGCAGCCTCACTCTGATATCTATTAATACCTTATTATGCCTGGGAACTGGATACAAAAATTCTTCTAACCCCAGCATGGCAATTGATGAGGTTTAATAACACACATCCTTAATTGAGGACTATCTTTGCTTCAGTTTCCTTCATATTTTCCATGTTAAAACATCATCTGACTTGGTTAAGGTTTTCCTTATCATTAATTTCCAGATGAGATGAAATTTTAATAATTTGAAAACAGATAGCATTCATAAAATTTCTGTCTCCAAATTCCTCTTCCTTCAATTTGTATAGTCTGTCAAAAACAAAGCATGGCTTAACCTAGGTTCAACAGGATTTTACTTTGGAAATAACATCTTTGCTCCTTTAACATAAGAATATCTTACTCTTTGGACAGCTATCCTCAAATTACAAGAAACTCACAATTGATGCCCAGTTTCAATGTTAAAAAAACGTAGTAGAATTTAAAGCTCTTTCTTCTTGTCGAAGTGGAAAGATTGTTATATTCACAGCACACAATTTCATTTTCAAGTAAAAAGTTTCAGCCCTCTATTATGAATGACTGGAATTCTAAAAACAACAACAAACCGCTCAGATACTTTTCCAAGACTCACAATCTGTAGTCTTTCCATTTTGCCAAACCTCCCACCAGACAAGTAGGAAAGATAAACAAAGCAACAGACCCCTGGGTTGTACATATTGACAAGATTGCAGGCCCTAGGATTAGAATGTTTCATCCTCGTATCCGATGTCTCCCAGAAGGACATCTAGTAGGAGGAAAGAGGAAGCACGAGGTTAGGAACTTAGAAAGATTGGGCAGATAGTCCAGGCACTGAATAGACGAGGCAGCCTGTAACTCATTAGCAGAGAATCTCCCAGGGGCCCCTGCAAACATCCTACAGCTGGCAAAGAAAGCAGAGTCTTCTGACAGTTGAGGCTAAGCGTCATGCCTGTACCCAGTGCCAGCCAGGGTACTGCTTGCAGTATGTTGCGGGGAGAGTCCAGGACATGCTGAAAAGTGTAAAGCCTTAAATCAATTAAATCAAAGCCTTAAAGCTGAAAAGAAGACGTGGTGAAAAAAATTGTTGCTGTGATTACTTTTAGGCAAGAGACACAGTGAGAATGAGAAGGAAAAAAAATATGTATTGTGACATTTCAAAGTCATTTTTAATTGATCAGATGAGTAAGTGACTGTTTAGCAGGCACAGAATAGCAAAGGCATGTTTCAGAAAAGTAAAAGAAAAAGTCCTTTATTTTTGACGAAGAATTTACTGAAAAGTTCTTAAGAGTTTCATGTTTATATTTATCCCAAGGGTTAATATTCTAAGGATAAATATAATTCTGTTACTGAAAGGTTATTTTTGACATTGTTCTTTCAGTCCATCAAGAAATCATTTACTAACCTATGGCTCCATTTGCTTAAAAACATAGTGCACTAAGCACCTCAGAGTGCATTGGACCCTCCTATCAGCAGGATGATGGAAGGATCTAGAAGGACCACAGAGGTCACTCACCCAGTGGTTCTCGATGTCAGCAGACACTGTGGCTCCTTTTAATTATAAATATTTTGTACCATCTCTTTACTATCTGAAATAAAATTCATATAGTTTTTCCACTTATACACATCATTTAAAAAACTTTAATAAGTTCCCTAACTATAATAAAAAGGAGAAATAAAAGAAAAGGTAATTTATATTAAAACATGCTTTTCAAACTGTGGCAACTTAGGCACAACTACGCTAGAAGATGCTTACAATGAATAAGTCCGAATTTAAATGAAGACAATACTCAAATACATATTGTCAATATCTTCTTCTATATTGGCATTTTGAAATATGGGCTAAATAAATAATTGTTCTAAATACTTAGACTCACCATGAATGTGACAATGTAAAATGTAGTGATAATGAGTATATTTTATTGGCAACTCAAATACCAGAAGAAGCTTCACATTTCTAGAGAAAACAATTGTATGAAAATTTGATTAAAATACTTTATATTTTTATGCAAAACAGAATTGGCTTCTAGGCTCAGATAATAATAAATAGGTTTTCCCCCTGCACCTGGGAAACATTTGAAAGCTCTGTGCCAATTTTTCAGGTGGGACTTTTCTGTACATAACAGGACATCAGCCATCCCCACCCAGGTCTATTAGATACTAGTATCACGCTCCTGTCTCAAATCCTTCTGAGAGCCATAGTTGTTCCTTTATAATTTTCCAAACATTTTTGCACCCAGGTGTCAAGAACTATTTTTCTATTCTTGCATTCTCAATATACATATTTAAAAGTTGAGGTTGTGAGAGGTTAAATCCTTTGTTCATGTCACACTAGTTTGTGCCAGAATCTGGACCGCTCATCAGGCTCATGGATTTATTGATCCTTTATCTAAATAGTTTTAAAGCCTTTGTAAAATCTCTATAATGGCTTAAATCCTTACACCCAGGCTCTATCTGTTTTTTTACGTACTGCAGCCTTTTTCTTGGACCAAACCTGCATACTCACCATCTCCAAAATATGTTGTCAATTTTCTGCTTCGGTATCATTTTTCACGGTTCCCATGCTGAAAGCATCCTCTCTGATCATCTTTTTTCAAATACACTTTCTTCCATGAAGAATTCCTTTATACTGAAACCTGAAATATTCTCTTCCTCTAGGTAACTTCTTTAGAAGTCCTTGTTCAGTGACTTGCCCTGTCACTAACTTGCACTATTTCAGGAATGTGTCTACCTTGTAAACATTTGAATGGCAGGAACTATACCTCATCTGTCTTTGAGTTCTGCTTACCACTTATCACAGTTATTTAATGCATGGTAGGTACTTGGGATTGGTTCTCAATTTTTATTGTTGAATCACTGCAATGCCTACAGTCCTCAACCAAAGAGATACTGATAATTCAAGTTAGTTTATCTTGCTCATCCCAGTCTGAGGCAAAGCAGAGCTTCAAGCAACATGACTGTGCTGGAAACATCTGGGAAAGAACAACAGAGACATCAGTCTGGCTTGCAGTGGTCAGGAAATGAAGTGGTTCATTCCTAGCAACGGCCCATTTTGTATTTGGAGGCAGAGATATAAACAATGACAGGCTCTGTTAAAGGCAGCTGTAGTCACAAATCTCCCAACAAGCTTCATATGTGCAAACTACAGGAAGGAGTCCCGGTCCCATATTGGGCTTCTCAGTCACACACAGAGAGTGGAGCAATCGCTGTCAGTAGTGTCATCTCTGAATACGACCCAGAACAACGTGTCCATATCCCACTTGCCATGTGAGTGAAGGTGGAAGAGAAATGGGGTAGGGTCATTGACACCAGCTGGTCATTTCTTTAGGCAGTTTATTAACTCTGCAAATCTGAAAAGAAATTTCATCCTTGAACAAAAAAGAAATTTTAAGTTTAAGTATAAAACAGCCTTCAAATTAAATCCACAGCAATTTTATAGATTACCTCTACCTTCAGGTTTTATTTTTTCCGAGTGTCCACTGATTGGCTGTCAGGTTGTTTGGGTTATCGCCTTCTCATCTGAACATTTTATTGTGAAAGCGCAACATGTGAGATCCAACGTGATGTATTAGGCATATAAGTAATCAAGGAAAAATGTAGTTAAGCTCATGGAATCTTTGGAAATATGCATAAATATTTACAAATTATAGAGTTAAATCCAACTTTTTTTGGTAAATGAAATATATCTCATTTTTTGTAAATGAGAAACATCAAATTCTGGAAGGCAGTAAGATAGCAAAGGCTAAAACACTGGGAAATTTGATTCACAGCCCTAGTTACAAAGTAATTACACATAATTTCACAACTCTAATGCCTGTATGGATTTACACACTTAAAGTGTGTATGTGTGGGTTTTTTTTTTACAGTTGTAAGTAATTTTGGTAAGAATTTTGATGATTAGCTGTGCATCTGGACAAAGCAATCTAAAGTTAATGCTTTCTTAAATGTTAAAGATATTATTTGTCATTTTTCTGGCTTTCTGGGTTTGTGATTCATGGCTCATGGTGCCAAATTTTCAAATAGTTGAATTTATGACCCATTTTCTTACTCTTCCTAGAATTTGCCTGAAAACACAGAAATGAAAGCAGCGTTTGCCTATATGCCACTAGTGTGGGCAATGGCCCACAGAAGTGACTACCTTTAGATTGGCCTCCAGATCAGAATGCTTTCATTATTCATTGCTCTGTGTGGTTTGGTTAAATAGAAAATTCTATTTGGAAGAGACATTTTAATTTAGAAGAGATGTATTCAAATTATCTTTGTCTATTATGTAAGTTTTAGCTAGCATTTTACATTAACTGACAAATCATCTAAAACACTAGAGAAAATGATACAAAGATGGGTGAGCTAAGCTTGGAGGGTGTGGGGAGAAGATACATTATTTCAGGAGTATGGAGGATGATCTAAATAAACAATAAAAATATATTTTTTTGAATTATTCCTAGAAGCTAAAGGTAAAACACAACTAGTAGTGGTGTTTTCCATATTATCAGTGGAGATTCAGTGATCATGCAGAAATATACATGGAACATTAAACGGCAATCCTATGCAGTAGAAACAAACCACAGTGCCTGTCTCATCACACAGAGATGTCTGTAAAAGGGTGAGAGTACACAGTGGTTTCCCTTGATGAATAATTAGGAATCCTTTCTAAAAATAGGTATAAATTAGTTGGACTATTTGGATTAAATCAATTGATTTCATGAAATTGGGTAGATACCAGGTGTAATTTAAACAAAAAAAAGGAACACCAATTATTTTTTGACCTGAAATAACTGGGTATTTTAGTCTATATAAGCAAACGGTATGCATATTTAGACAAAGACTCGTAGAACTAGGAGGCAGGTTTTGAAGGGAGAACGTATAGAGACCAGCGGAGGATTCCCATGGATCTGGAGCTGTAGGATCTGTCTCTTGGCAGTTAGGTTCTAGACCCATGGGCGTGGACTAACTGTCAAGTGACATGTTCACATTCCAGAGAAAAGTATCTTACAAGAATAATATGTAGAATGAAAACGAAAAAGCGTGTCAGTTCTCACTTATTTACCAATAATGTTAGCCAGAGCAAAGGAATTTGGCACATCACCTTCCTCTCCTCTGACTTAGATAAGTGATAATCTTCTTAAAAAATGATTTCTGTGGGCAGAAAATACATTGAGAAAAGTTAGTGATAATACTTTTGTACTTATTAAAAAAAATCCTGGGTCAACCTTTGTAGCCATCCAATGCATGAAACTCTACCAAGAACCCCAGACTCAGGACCCTTTACAGGGCTCCAAGAAGACACATTTCCAGATGAAATTCCTCCTGAGGATGGAGAAGTCAATCTATGGTTTTTTACCCCAAGCTACCTTTCAGGTTCCTGTCTAACATGTAATTCAATTCAATACCTACCTCTCCTCATACTGGGTTCATCTCTTCTTCTTCTGTATACTCTAGGGCTTTCTCCCTGCCCCTACACTTCTACTCAAAATCGACCCATCCTTTAAGACTTATCTCAAATGACGCCTCTTGTAGGAAGGGTTCCTCCATCATTCCAGCTAAATTCATCTTACTCTTTGCAATATTTTCACACTTCACACACGCAGTAAGTGTACAGACATATCAGGGGAGCAAAGAAGGAGAAAAGAAAGTTTTAGCATGTATTCAAGATTTTTAAGAATATTTAATAACATTTATTGTTTCATTGTACTGGATTAATAGTATATATTCATTGAAAATAAGAACAGTAATTCTATTAATAATTTAGTGGATATCCTTCCATTACTGTCATCTATGTATGTGTATGAGTATATATGTGTAGACATATAACACTTTTTACAAAAATAAGATCACATGATAAAATTGTTTTTAAACTATTTATGTTTATTTATTGATATATAAATATATAGTTCCACACTTTTAATCAAAAATTTCCAATGGCCGCACAATATTTCATTGTATAAAGATAGCAGTTTATTTAATTAATGTCTTATTCTGGGATATTTTAGTTTCTTCCATTTTTTTCTACTATAAACATTCTTTTTTTTATTATTTCAGCATATTGTGGAGGTATAGATGTTTAGGTTACGTATGTTGCCCTTGGCCCCCCCACCCCCAAGTCCGAGCTTCAAGAGTGTCCATCCCCCAGCTGGTGCGCATCGCACTCTTTGTGTATGCATATACCCATCCCCTCCCTCCCCCCTGCCCAACATCCAATAAATGTTATTCTTGTATGTGTACTGATGTGTTGATCAGTTAATACCAATTTGATGGTGAGTACATGTGGTGCTTGTTTTTCCATGCTTGGGATACTTCACTTAGTAGAATGAGTTCCAGCTCTATCCAAGAGAATACAAGAGGTGCTACATCATCATTGTTTCTTA
>CAUYSK010048614.1:0-11744 GCA_963575035.1 Avahi laniger | reverse complement strand
CAATAGAAGACAGAATAATGGCCAAAAAACATATGAAAAAATGCTCAACATCTCTAATCATCAGGGAAATGCAAATCAAAACCACAATGAGATATCACTTATCTCCAGTGAGACTGGCCTTTATCAAAAAGACCCAAAACAATAAATGCTGGCATGGATGCGGAGAGGTAGGAAAACTCATACACTGCTGGTGGGACTGCAAATTAGTGCAACCTCTGTGGAAAGCAATATGGAGATACCTCAATGAGATACATTTCTATATTTTATTGAGTTTTGCAGACTAAGTTACGTTGTGTATGAATAGAAGGCAGAGAACCCTAAGTAAAAGCGTGTTACAAAGTTAAGCCTTTATGATTCATTTGCTTTGCCATATTTCACAAGACACAAAGCCTCACTACAGCAACCCAGATCTAAATAATTTTTTAAATGTGCATTAAATTGAGATTCTGGAACCTTTATTCTAGGCAGTCCTTTGTAAGTATCAATAGTTCCTCTAAAGTTGGCTCATTGAACTATTTGTGTTTCCTGCTGATCCCTTAGCTAATGCACTGATGGAATGAGAAAGTAAAAACAATACAGTATACAATAAGTGGTTGAATCTATTAAAATATATAAGTTAATTACACAATGTAATTAAATATAATAAAATAATAAAATAAAATAAAATGGTGTATAAAACCAGTTTAATTAGTTGATTAGTCAGATTTGTCTACATCTAACTCCAAAATATATGGCCTATTTGGAACTTCCCAAGCCATTAAACAAACTGGTTTGATGATAGCTGTCAGTTACATTTAAGAAAAATTAAACTAGTACTAAACGCCAATGTAATTTTCAATATATTTAATGATTATTTTGAAAGGGGCAAGTGTAATTACTGTTATGGTCATCAGTCCAGTGGTCAAGTTCTAATATGGCCACAGTGATTTGAAATTTCAAAATGTAGCGATGTTATAATTTATTTTCCAAAGATTATTCACCAGAAATGTATGTTAGAAGCCCAAGGGTTTTTTAAATGGAAGTCAACCATACTCCTTTAGCAAAACTGATTAGTCTGTTCTCCTACTTCAGTGTGCTTATCTATTAAAGCCAAAGACTAATTAGCAAATTCGCTAATGAGGTTCTCTGTATCTGTTATAAAGAAAAACCTTTCCTTAGCAACCTTGTTATTAAAACAGTAAGTCAGACTAGAGCTAAATTTGGCAAAAACTCTGCAATGCAGACTTGGCAAAAGGAAGCATATTTCCTTTCATTGCCTGAAATTTTAACTGGTTACAATAGGATCTCTGTTCAAACAAATAAATAGAGGAGATGATAAAAAAGTAAATATAACCTAATTTATGACTTTACGAATGCATTTTGCCTGTTTAGGGCACCAATCCAAATTCAGTGTTTAACCTGTTCATACCTATTAACCTATAGGAAATACTGAACCATTCATTGACTTGGTCCTGAATTACATGTGTCTGTATCTCTCAGGCACCACTAATGATGATTTTGCTTGTCTGCTGTGCATGTTGGCTGCATCTTCTATTGCCAAGTTCCATCTTGAGTGGAGATTTCGCTCACACGTACTCTTTTTGGAGCAGTAACTGCAGGTAGTCTTGTTACCACAGATCACCCGAGGACACGGTAGAAAACGGCACGTGGATGAAAGACCGCTATGCACCTGTCTGCCTTCTGCCTCAACAGAGCTTTGGCACAGTAACGGATGCTGGTTGCTAGACCAACTCAGAGCCTCCCTTTTTGTCTTTGAATTCAAAACATGCAACATGTTTTCAAGGCTTAGAGACGAGATCATGACCTCTTTAATGAGCTGAAATAAACGTTTTACAGCAGCAGAAATGGCTAGAGATGAGGCTGGAGATGAAGTCATTACTTAGCTATTAGAGGGTTTGTAAACCATCCTAAGACTTCTGATTTTTATCATACAGGTTACTGGAACCCCTGGAGGATATAAAACCAGAAAGTAATTTGGTCAGATTTACATTCTTCCTCTTGCTGGTTTATTTTTATATTAAACCCTGATTGATTGAGGTAACTCGAGCATGCTTCTCTTATAACCTGGAGGATGAAAGATAACTCACTTCTCATGCGGGTGGTCACCAGCTGAGATGATAACTGTCTCTGCCCTCCTGGTGTACTCTTTCTGTGCAAGCCACCTGCGCCATTTGCTTTCTCCCTGAAGTAGATGTTTTGGCTTCAATGTATGCCTCCATTAGGGAGCTTGCTTTATTTACTATCCTTGATCAACTTCTTCCAGTCCAGATTGTTTCTGGTAGACCATGTTTTACCACTGTTTAAAGCCTGGCATTGACAAGGCTTTTAATTATCAAGTGAGATTCACAGTAAGAAGTTTGTGTCTTGGCTCTATCCCTTGCAAACTGGAGGATGTGGCACCATCTCATCTAATCCCCATAGTCTGAATTTATTTTTCTGTAAGGGATATTTTGGTTATTATACTTTATAGACTTATCGCGAGGGGAAATTAGAAAATCCAGATGAGGGTATTACAAATATAAGATGATGCATGACTATGTGTTATTATGGCAAATTGAACTTGATTCACACATATTATTGAGACCTGTCAGTGATAGAGTAGCTGCGTGATCACAAATATGGGCTTTAGCATCTTCAATCAAACCTTTGCTACTTAGCATCTGTATAACTTTGGGAAGATTAGTTCATTTCCTTAACCTTTAGCATCTTTATCTGTAAAATGAGGATGATAATATCTGCTTTACAATGTTATAATAAAGATTTAATAGAGCAACACATATGAAGAATTTAGAAAAAAGTAAGTAGGGTATAGTAAGTGTTCATTAAAAGGTTGCAATTACTCTATTAAAAACTAAAAATATTTGACATTTTAAAATTTGTATTTAATTATAGGAACTTCTTATGATTGATTTAGGAGTAAAAGCACACAGAAACTTGTGTGGGTGGAGTGATTATCCTGTCTACCTAAATGGTCTTTGGAAAGTAAGGCTAAAACATAAAACAGGAGCAATAGGAAGTTAGCAGCTATTCAGGAAAGTGGAAATAATGTTCTTTCTGCCTTCCAAAATCAACTTTAACCTTAATGTTGAACACACAGTATGCTGTTTAACAGGTAATGAATGGATAGAGGAAGGAAGAAATGAATAAATTAATACTCTGAAAAGAGTCACAGCTGATTCAGATTACTTTACGCATTGGGGGACGAGGTTAGAGCCTGCAGGGGCATGTGGAGAGATTGCTGCTCTGAAGGGGGCCCCGAGAACACACACAGAAGTCTGTGGGGCAATAGTGAGCGGGCTATTGTTAATGCTGATGATATCTGGCGTTTATTGAGTGCTTAGTAGCACCAGACATAGTTTCAGATAGCTTTACAGGTATCAGCTAATTACTTCTCTCAAATCCCCTGTGAGCAGGTATCATTATTATCCCTGTTTTTTTGTAGGAGCAAATTGAAGTAAAGAGAGGATACGAAACTTGCCCAAATTTACATGCTGTTAAACAACATCCTGTTTCTTTAAGGTGAGAGAAAACGGCCGGGTTCAAATCCCCCAGGCTCCAGCCAGGTGGTGCCGATTTCCTTTCCTTGGCTACCTGCGGGCTCCCTGGAGAACGGCAACCCGGGTTCTCAAAATGTCCCAAAGAGCGTGGCCAAGGAATCACCCCAACTCACATATCTGTCACCTCACCGACTCACCAACTTACCATTTCACTGTGGTGAAAGCGTTACGATTTATGCTTTTAGCAATCTTGAAATATACAATATGTAATTGTTAACTGTGGTCATAGTGCAGTGCGACAGATCATTAAAACGTATTCCTCCAGTCTGAGACTTTGTGCCCTTCGATGGACACCTTCCCTTTCCCTGTCCCAGCCCCTCCCTGCCAGCCTCCGGTACCCACCATTCTACCGTTTCTATGACATCCATATTTTTAGATTGCGCATTTAAGTGAAATCATGTAACACTCTGTCATTTGCGGCAACGTGGACGGAACTCAAGGACATCATGCTAAGTGAAGCCAGGCACAACTTTAGCTTTAATTATCACCTTTTCTCCTGTGTTGCTGTCATCTGGAGTGCTCTGTTTAATTGGGGTGCAGTTCTGAATTTTGTGTGGAAGGAGCTTCCATTATGCTGTGATTTTCCTGTTGCAAATTTATCCTCTTTTCCCACGTTGCATGTGGGATCTTCAAATCCCTCAACCTCTCCTTTTTTGGTACAAGGTATATTTTTGTGCACTTCCAAAAGTATTTATTTCTTCTGAAAGATAACATTATTTTTTTCCAATAGTCATTATTTCCAGTAGAATTTGATGAGTTTGGTCACTAGCTTGCATTTAATCTTAGGACAGCATTTTAGTTCTCATAAGTAGAGACTTTCATTCAAACTCTGGAAGCAAAAGAAATCTATTTTCTCCAAAGTCTCTGAAACCGAACACTAAATACCCAGAGTGTGCAGGAGTTATTAACCTGGTGGTTTCGCTCGATTTAGAGTCTAAATTACTCACCACTGGTTGGGTCACGGCCCCATCATCTCCCTCCATGTTTCTATCTAGTCCTTTTCTTCAAACAACAGTTTCTTATTTGTTGGTCCCTCTCAGCCATAATCTTTTCAAAGTTCCCATTCCCAACCCGCTTCTCACTTATCTCAGCAGACAGAAACGGTCCTTACCCGCTGGCGTTCTCTGCCATCCTTGGACCCTTCCCCAGACCCCACAGTCGTCGTCAGGAGCACGACTAAATGCTTCAGTGGGCGTGGAGCTGACTGGTCTGTCCCGGCTTTCTGCAAAGAATAAGCAAAGCTTTTATAACAGTACAGTAAGTTGAAAAAACGTGTGAATGTACTTCTTGGACTGATTGGACTCTCTGGAAGGCAGAAGCTGAGAAGTGAGGAATGCAGATGTGCAGGGATCAGTCTCTGTGGAGCCAAAGGAGAGGAGGTAGGATTAGGAGAGGCAGCCATCAGCCCGAGATGCTGACCTGACCGAGTGTATTATACAGCACGGTAAGGTGCTAGAGCAAAGACTGCCTGCCGGAAAAGTCCTGCGTTTTGTGGAAACCGCTGGGCTCTTAGACTACTCTCTTGCTCAGTCGTTGGGGATTATCCCAAGAATAGCATGACTCTGAAGGCTGAGGTGGACCCTAAAGAACGGACAGCTAGAGGCTTCTAGATGACATATATTCTCTGAGCTGGCCAGCACATCTTTGCTTTTTGGAATAGATCTGACTGTCTCATATCTCTGTTCCCTAATTCCTACTTTAGGTTTCTTCTTTCTGACTTGTGTTTCCTTGCCCATTTTATTCTAATGCAATGATATGAGAAAGTTTGATAAATATTAATCTTGAAGCTTTAAAACAAAGACTTAGAGAGATTCTCCAATACAGTCTACTTATAAAATATTGGCTGCAAAGTTTTCTCAGTGTGATAAACACAAAACAATAAATTATTTAATGATCTCGATTTCAGATGGTAATTTTTTAGAACCTAATATATTCAATTCATCTAGATAATTAATTTTTATGACATTCGACAATTATAAATTCTATTTATTTAATTTTTATAGCCCATATAACATCTTGACAACATCTGATCAATCACATTTTTATGCTGCAAATGCAACAGCAATACGTATCTGAATAATTTATTAAAATGTGCCTCTTAATTTTCTACTTAGATGACATGAAATACATGTAGAAAGGATGCACAAATGAATAAATAAGTGTGGCAGAGAGATTTTTTGAGACAAATATTCAAAACTAAATTATATTTGGATTGTATATGTATTTAATAGCATTGAGCTATTAAACATTTAAAAATGACATTATTATTCCATTTGCTAGAGAGTTTTGTGGTTTGGGATATTTCTAAGCAATACTAAATACATGAAACATGTAGGCAATGAAAAAAGCAATCTTTAATATTTTGTTGATGAAAAATTCTCTAATTCCCAGAATTTGCCGTTGCTTTATTCTGATCCTCTGAGGTTAGAATGCTTTTGATTTTTAATTCTCTTTTTTTAAGCATTGTTTTAACCACAGAGTAATTGATTTCTTTTCTTATAATGAGTTATTTCATTAGAGTTTGTTGAAGAACATTTCAAGATTGTTATATAAAACCAATGCAACCATGATTAAGAGTAATTCTATTAAGTGTTGTGGGTGCGTCTCTCCTGAGAATGTACAGAGTATGCTATTTTTTGGTCTTAGTAGACAAAGCCCTATTTTAGAGTAATTGATTTATTTTTAAGTCTATGAAGCTTGCAGGTGATAACATTTCCCATTTTGCTTATTTCTCTAGGAAGCCCAGAGCCAAATTGTGGCCAACCTTTAGCAGCAAGTACAGCAAATGTATATATTTTTAGCTATATTGCCAAATATTTTCTCTTTAATATACTTATTCAGTTTTATTGCATATTTGCTTGTAAGGTGTCTTGAATATCTTGGGAGGGCATGCTTGGAATAAAAATAAGTATATAAAACACTGACTGCTCTGCCTTACATTTATTTATCTTTTCTTTTTAAAATGCATTTATTTAATTGCCTTTTTTCAATAGATTCTTCAACAAATGTTTTTCAATTAAGAAGATAGATTTGATAGTCACCCTGTATATGTTAGTCTTTTATATTACAATCAATACAACAAGCACTCTCCCATTTATGTTAGAGGAGTCTGTTACAAATACAAACATTCTTCAACAAATTTTTTTTGAGTCCTCGGTTTGGGTATATAACAGAAAACAAAAAAGCCTCACTCACTCTCCAGTATGACAGACTCTGGACTTTAGTGGAGGAGATTCCATTAAACAAATCACCACAAAAATAAATACATAATTATAAATTTTGATAAGATACGAAATAAAATTCACTACTTCATGAACATCTCCTACAGGAGGCCTCCTTCAGGAAGACTCCCTCAGATTTATTTGGAGCTGTGCACAGAGATATGCAAATTTTTGAGGATGGAGACAGGAGTTGGGGTAAAGGAGATGACTCTGTCCAGGGGTTAAAATCTTCAGTGTGAAGGAGGGAGAGTGACCAGGAGGTGTGATCATGACTATGAAAAAAAAACAAACAAAAAAATAATAATAAGAAGAAGTTAAGAGCTGAAAAGAACCACTGGCTCCACTTTCTAAATGAAATTTTAGGAACATGGGAAAGATTGCTGCATGTTTAGTTGTGGTTTTATAGAGCAGCAAGGTGTTTACTGTGCATTTCCTTAAAGATGAGATTTATTTTCAGAATGGTTGAACTATTTACCTGTGTTAGAATTCTTGACCTCTACACCCAATATTTATAACAGACTCCTTCTCTAACATTAAGTGGGAGATTGCTCATTGTATTGACTGTAATAAAAAAGACTAACATATGTAGGGTGACTGTAAAATTTATCTTCCAGATTAAAATGAAATGCACTAGGACTGTTCCAAGCAAGCCAGTATTACGGTCTCTCTACTTATAATGTTCTAGGTATTTTCTAATTGCAATTTTTTAAATTTATTCAAAACTCAACAAGATTTTAGGCAGTAGATGCCACCATCATTCACATTCGTGGGGGAGGAAATTAGTGAGCAGAGAAGAAAACTACTTTGGTCAAGGTCTTAGAACTAGTAAGCAGTAGGATGAATTTCAAATCCAGGTGGAATTATTCCTTCGCCACGGAACCTCGGGGTGAAAAGCTGCCTCCACGTTCCATGTGTAGTCCATGTTTGAAAGGTGGAAACTCACAGAGGCTGCTTTCCAGAAATGGTGAAGTTACCGATAATGACATAGTCCAATATTGTCATGGATCAGGATGAGTAAAGTAGAAAAAAAAAAAAAAAAAAGAAAAACACTGGACAGGAGGAAGTCAGTGAGCTTGAGGTCAAGAGGTAACATGGGTCATCGAGTCACATAAAGCTCTTCCCCGTGACATAGAAGGGTACGTATGGTCCCTTCTATCCAAGACTACTTTCTTCACATGTGGCTTTGTAAAAAGAATTTCATTTTCTGGACATTCTTTCTTCCACCTTCACATAACTAAATACTTAATCTATTTTAGAGTTCAATTTTTCATAAAAATTCTTTCCATCATTAGCCTTTCAAATGCAGACCTTTCTTCCTCCAACTTAATAATCATCTATCGCATACTCCTGTGGTTTTTGTTAATAGTTTTAATTATTTTATGTTTTTTGTTGCTTCCAGCATTTTTGACCTTTCCTTCACTGGAATGCAAAACACATTAGGACAAAGACTATGTGTTTACAAGCTGAGCTAGCTCAGTACGGGGCAGGGAAGCGGCGATTACATCTATACTTTCTCAATAAAAATGAAATTCTTACTAAAATAAAATTTACGAGAGTTTCTTCTTGCCGAGTTGAAACCATTAATAACAAAATAGATTCTGCCTTATTCATATAGCGATTTAAAAACAACACTTGGGGACGTTATATACCTTGGGAATTTACAAAGACCGGAAAATAATATGCCGAGAGTGACTTACGCCCTCTGATAATAAAAAGTTATGTACATTTGATTCTACATATTGTATACAACAAATTAAAGAATGTACCAAGGTTTCAGTTGTAAAACTGTAGAGACATGCTTTGCAAAGGCACTAGTGAATACCCATAAACCATACGGCCGGATCTTTTCAGGTAGCATTGACATCCTGTTCTGAAATATTTGCCATTGTTCCATTCTATGATTCCTGTGCAGGGGTCTCAGATTGTTGCTTCAAGGAGCACACAGTTAACCTCAGCAAATCCTTTATCATGTCTGAGTCCTGTAAATGCTGAGTTCTTATAAATTGATTTTTAAGGAAGAATTTATTTTCTTTCTTTTTAATATATTTTGGTTACAACTAGCTACCTGTTTTACTTTTTAATGAAAGTGGGTATGTGACAGGAAGGTCTTGCTTTCTCGAACATGATCAGTGTGTGTGTGTGTGTGTGTGTGTGTGTGTGTGTATTTCCTAGTGTAATCTTCAGCCTCTTCAGCCTCTGCCACTTAGTGGGTGATTGGAAAAGTGTTTTATATTTCTTTGATGAAAAGAGCCATTTTCTGCTTGATCTCAAGCTTAAAAACAGATCTCACACTGTGCCGCGGCAAAAGCACTGTTATGCATCTTCCATAACACTGTTAAATTTCCTTCCAAGAGCAGAAGCTCAGAGACATGTGTTTAATCACTGCACGGAAAATATTGTGGTTATTCTAGTATGAACTTCAACTTTAAAAAAGACATTTTAGGGGAAAAACACTCATAAGAGCAATTTAAGAACTTAATAGTGCTCACCTCAAAATTTTTACTTGTACTTCCATCTCTGATACTTGTGGTTTTAGACATAAACAATGTTAAATAATTTTATAAACAAATGACTTATCACGTTCACTAACATAACTGAACAAATGTACAAATCAAGCCATTGCCAAAACTCTGCATAACCATTCAAAGAAAATTTCTAAGAGGAGAAGCAATTAGGTATTTAGCTGAGTAATAACAAACAAAGTACTCAATCCCACAGGGAAAAATGTGAAAAGCAAACTAGATAGCTTTTTTTCCAAGGTGACCATAAAATAAAGGATGTACACAAGAGCTAATTGTAGAATTTATTCTAGGTATTAAATAGGCTGCAGCAATCCCTAATTTATTTCCCAATAAAACTAACATTGATTAAACAGGTAGATTAATACTTACACAGTAATGCTTTCTGGAAAAACAGCAGGAACACAGGCTGACGAGTACACAGAGGGTTAGGAACCAGGTAGGTAGCTGGTTATGGATACAGAAAGAGAGGAAATGGCGTACTCTAGCCAGCGGTTCTAAAACTATTGCCTCAGAGTCACCTGAAGGGATAGTGGCCGTTCTGATTGCCGGCTCCATCCCTAGAGTTTCTGAGTTAGTCGGTCTGGGATGGAGCATACATACTTGCCACGCCACAAGGTTCTCAGGTGGTGCTGTTGCTGCTGATCTGGGAACCACACTCTGAGAATCACCACAATTCTAATTAAAGAGAGTCGTTTGATTCAACATGAACTAACATTGGCACAGCCCCAGGCTCAGCCGTGTGACCTTGTGTGACAGTAGACAGTCGGGGAGATCAGAGCCAGGAGAGAAGAAGTAAGACAGGTAAGACAAAAGTGTGCAGGATTTGGGTTGTTGAACACACCAGGTGCTATGGTTTGAATGTGTCTCCTCCAAAACACAGGTGCTGCCAATGTGAAGTATTAGGGTGGGGCCTTCAAGAGGTGATTAGGCAAACAGGGGTCTTCCACTGTGAATGGAATCAGCTGCCCTTGGAAGAGGAGTTGATGGAGGGAATTATCTCTTTATTCCCCCCTCCTCCTTTCAGGAGAGAACATACTTCTCCTCTGGAGGACACAGTGTTCAAGATGCCATCGTGGATGCAGAGATCCAGGCTTTCATCAGACCTGGGACCTCCCAGCACCTTGATCTTGAACTTCCCAACCTCCAGAATTGAGAGGAAATAAATTTATTTTTTATAAGTTACCGGTCTGTAGTATTTTATTATAGCAGAACAAATAAGCTAAGACATTGGGGATTAAAAACTCTCAAAGAGTGTCAGCCCAGCTTAGAGATTGAGGTAGATGCTTAACATCTGGATCCACAGGCTTGTTACGAAAAATCCTCATCAGAAACAAGGCTATTGGAATATCAGAATTTAAAGGACACCTGCTCTTTCATTTAGTTAATAGAGGAGTTCATAAAATTCAAAGACAGACTATATAGGTGTCTGCCATACAATTGTAAATTGGGAGGTGCTGTGGTCTGAACCCAGCAAATATCTCCAAAGGGTTGTGGCCGCTGTATCTATAATACATTCCAAATCCCACATAAGTTTCTCTTTTTGGCCAGTGCCAATTGAGGAACATACAAGAAGGGGATTCTTGAAAAATTAGTTTCCAGTGTAATTCAGTCAACAGAGAACAGTCCACCGCAGTCTATCCTTGTTGCTTGGTATCCATCCACATCATTTAACCATATTTAACTTCCAAGTAAACACAATAACTGTATTGGTTTCCATTTAACAAGATACAACTGTGCCACACAAACCCCCAGCCCACAGTCAAACAGGATACATAAAGTCTTACTTTATACATCTTGAGGTGTTGTTCATTCTTCTTCTGAGCTGTAATTCCCCTTTGATACATTCGACTTTGATATTCTCTAACTTAAATACTAAAATATAAGATTAACCACTGTTAGCATGTCTTCTATTTAATAATAAAGTGAGTGGAGTTAAAAATAAAAAGAATAACTATTGACCCATAGGCATATACAAATGCTTTTATTCATATAGACACACATATGTACATGTGTACATTAATACACAGACAAGCAGAAGTAAGGAAGAAATAGTTATAACCACTCATCCTCCTGACTGTAACTGGTCATGCAGACAGAGTTGGTATCGATAACTTCTATTTCTCATTACCGATTTTTTTTTTTTTTTTTGTGACAGTGTCTCACTCTGCTGCCCTGGTTAGAGTGAGTGCGTGGCATCATCCTAGCTCACAGCAACCTCAAACTCCTGGGCTCAAGCGATCCTACTACCTCAGCCTCCCGAGTAGCTGGGACTACAGACATGTGCCACCATGCCTGGCTAATTTTTTTTTCTATATATTTTTAGTTGTCCAGATAATTTCTATTTTTTTAGTAGAGACGGGGTCTCGCTCTTGCTCAGGCTGGTCTCGAACTCCTGAGCTCAAACAATCCGCCCGCCTCGGCCTCCCAGAGTGCTAGGATTACAG
>CAUYSK010048611.1:0-12373 GCA_963575035.1 Avahi laniger | reverse complement strand
AATATATATAGAAAAAATTAGCCGGGCATGGTGGCGCATGCCTGTAGTCCCAGCTACTTGGGAGGCTGAGGCAGGAGGATCACTTGAGCCCAGGAGTTTGAGGTTGCTGTGAGCTAGGCTGACGCCACGGCACTCTAGCCCGGGCAACACAGTGAGACTCTGTCTCAAAAAAAAAAAAAAGAAAACTTGCCTGAATTGTGTTTTACCATTTGGGGAAAAGTAGACATTGTAAGTAATAAACTTGAATGCTGATCTGAGGAGATTTCTAAGCAAATTATGGAAGATGGGACCTTGTTTCCTCCTTGCAGCTTATAGTAAAATGCAAAAAAAAAGAAAATGAGGAAGGAACTTCTAACAAAAAGGAACCAGAACTTGATGATTTGGAAAATTCTCAGCCTCTCCACATAACAAAATATGACAAAGCATGCTCTTGGGAGAACACCAAGGATGTACCTGGACAACCTTTATAAGGAGATTATGTATGCGACTCATAAATTCAATCAATTATCTCAGGAGAAGCCAAGAATAGAAATTGGTTACCCAGAAAAGATCTTTGGAGGGGGCATTTTCTGATGGCTTGGACCCTCATGAATTTCATAGGAGATCAACAAGGTTTTTGAAAATGTTGTATCAGCAGAAACACTGCCAGCCTGCAATGAAAGGGATTATGATATTTGGATCTAAATTTTGAATTTCATTTAATGAAATTCGATTTTTTTTTCTTTTTCTTATTTTTTTTCTAGTTTAGGTACTGATTTTAACTACTTTGAAGTTTATTTCTTTTCTCTGCTTAGAAATATCTATTATCTATAGATTAATTTTTCTGGATGATTATCTTTTTATTATTACAATTTGCCCCTTCCTGTCTTCTATTCCAATGATTAACTTTGACAAAGCTGTTATTCGTATATAAATATTCTATGCATAATTAATAATTTATTGTTAATTTAATTGTTCATTGTATGATTATTTTTAATATGATACTGGTCTCATTTCAGTGAATGCATGTTATCTATAGTTTCATTTGAGCTGAATATCAAGTGTTTTGTTAAATGTTCATAGAATCACCTGTTCATAAAATCACCTATTCATAAAATCATCTGTTCCCAGGCAGATGTGCTTGGGTATTTTTTTCTGACTTTGTTGGGGAGAATGTAGTTGAGAATGGATGTTATGTAAGTATGTTTTCTAGACTCTTCAAGTACTTTATTCACATTCAAAACATACTTTTTAGTTCTAGTTATTCCCCTTTTAGTATTAGTTTATTTTAGAAAATAGTTCGTTGTTTTATATTTTACTGAATATTTTATTGGTGCCTCGTGTTTCTCCTGTGTTTTATTAGGGACTTAGAGTGTATTTTCAGTAACCCTTGAAACTCTGATTCATTTAGAGTTCCTAGTGAAATTGTGACAGTGCCCATATTACTTTTTACAAATGCAATGAAAAAGAGCTGAAATGTCTCCTGACCATTTTCCAAACTGATTTATTTAAAAGCCACACAAATGAACACATTTCCCAGAGAAATCAAGTTTCTTATAAGAGATAGCTGGCAATGACATATTATTCAATAAAACTAAGTACTTCCTAAGGCAACCTATCTAGAGCATTTCTCAATAGGAGTGCCTTACCAGCTGCTGAGAAAACCCTTTTCAAAGTAAACAAGTTCACAAAATCAAGAATAGCAATGGGAACATATCTATTGGCATATTATTTTAAGGTTAGAATTAAATGTAAACCATTATTGAAAATATTCCAAGTATGTTCAGGTATATATCATATTATGTCTTAATTTTAATTTTCTGTTACTAATTTAAAAATATAAAAATCATAGCTCTTTTATTCTTCAACTTTTTTCTCTTGAAAAATGTATTTGTTTAGAGCCATCATGCATTTTATTGTCAAATATTAAGAATATAATTTAAAATAGGTAAATATCTATTAAATATATTTCTATTAAATATTTTAAAATATTATCTATTAGAAGAAAAAAGCTAATTTTTATTCATACCATTAAAATATGGAGTGTTGAGTACTTGCAGTACACTTTATTAATTAAGAAGAAACTGCAACAATAAACATATAATAGTGTTTTGAATTCAGTGGGGAACATGAACATGCACATGTGTAATACAGATAGAGAATAGATACAAACAGAAAGAAACAAATTGCAGGGTGCCTTAGTTCAGGCTGGTATAACAAAGTATCATAGACTGGGTTTCTTATAAACACCAAAATTTATATATCAAAATTTTGGAGACTGGAAGCTTGAGATCAGGGTGCCAGCATGGTTGGGTTCTGATAAGGGTCCTCTTCCAGGTTACAGACTATTGTCTTCTCATTGTAACCTCACAGGGTAGAAAGAGAGCTAGAAAGTTCTCTGGGGTATCTTTTATGAGGGCACTAATCCCATTCATGAAGGCTCTACCCTCTTGACCTAAATTACCTCTCCAATGCTCCACCTCTTAATACCATAACTTTGGGGGTTAAGATTTCAATATATGAGTTTTAGAGGGATATAAACATTGAGTCCATAACACAAAGCTTAAACATGTCTGGTAAGTGTTATTTGATTATTATTTTTGGTAATGGAATTATAAATACACTAAAACATAAAACACTTTTTACATCCTCTCATTGATAAATGAGATATATTTCAGAATATTCATGACACATTGAATGTTCTACCAAAAGTCTATAATTGTTTATAATAGGAATTTGAATATTTATGTTTCTTGTCTTTAACATCGAATTAGTAATATTTGATTTTTGTGGATGTATGCTATTTATACAAAACATAATATTGAGGACTCTTCCTATTATCTAGGAATTCCTGTACAGATTCTAGGACTAAAGAAAAAGAGAGAAGTCATAAAGAATAAAATTTTTGTTTTCTTTTTCCTTTTTTCTTTTTTTTTTGCACATTGTTAAAGAAGCATTTAGAACAGCTGTACAACTCCAAACCATTGCCTCTACGGTGTCCCTCCCTCTCAGACCAACAAAGATCCTTAGTCTACATGGGAAGGATGAGAAAAAATCCTCGGAGTCATAAGTAATCAGCATAGTGGGAAGGGGATCAAAATTTTTGTTTGTTTGTTTTCCTATTTTCAGTGTTAAAGTACTTTCCCTTCTTTCCAAATTAAAGAAATGGAGTATTTCCAAGAAAATTACTTAGGGCAGATGGGGGTGAGGTTGCTTCATGTTGGGTCTGATTAGCATCAGCTTAGACAGTGGATTTTTTGGTAACTGCCTATGCAGATGTGAGCACGCAGGAGCCAGCATTGGTTGGTATTTCTTCTCCATCTTGCTTAAAGTTAACCTTTTCTTTTTTTTTTTTTTCCTGACTCCATTCAAATTTATGCTTATGGCATGATGGCCACTTCTAAATTAACTAAAATGATGTACAGAAAACTATGATTAAAGTACTAGAGGAAATACACTTGCCTAGTAATACAGAAGTGGACTTGACCATCTCAAATCATGTAAAATAATACAAATTAATACATCATCTAAAGTTTAGACTGTTTTTCTCTCTGCTCATTTACTTGTCTCGTATTTTTTGTCTACAAAAACATTCTTGGAAATGAATACATCTAGAGCTGATCCGAGAATTATTTGTATGGAAATATAAAGTGAGAATCCCATTATCAAGAGGATTTGTCATCCAATTGTTATGGAACTCTTATTAATCTAGGATTTATACTTTACAACTAGCTAAGGTATTTTCTAGCGGAACACTATTAGAAAACATATTTTGAAACAATAACTTCCTAGCTTTGCTAAAGGAAGCAAAAGAAAAAAATGCATCTTCTTTTATCCTATTTTCTGTTTTTGTTTTTTTTTCCTAAATGCACAGTGTGCAGACTCCGTCATCTTTTAAGATATTTAATGAATGAAAAAATTCTTTCTTTCAATGATGGATTGAAATAAGAAATTAATTTTACACTATAATGTTCAAATCTCAATCTTTTACCTTTGGAATTCTTTTTTCTCCTATTATGAGAACATAGATCATGATATTTATATGCATTGCACAATGTGCAACAAAATATATCGTTTTCTATGAACTGTGTCTCATATGCTTTGACCTCAGTGAGAGATATTGAGCTTTTCTCTGCATCTTGACTTTTTCCATTGTCTCACAATTAAAATAACATGAGAAGTGACATGATCTTTGCTGTGTTCATTGTTATTTCTTGTGGTATTTTTCAATAACATACTGTTAAACCTGAGGAAAAACTTTGTCGTTTCCTGAATTTTATTTGAGTAAGCTTTGAAAAAACTACAGATGAAAGATATTAACTCCTATAAATTGGAATCCCTCACATGGAAATAAATGCCTACTCAGGACTGCAAGCTGTGGGTATTACTGCCATAGTTGGCAAAGCTGTGTATATTTTACTTGACGATTATGATCAATTATATTCCAAGATTAAAAATGAACTTAGGCCAGAAAATATCTGTGCTACACAAAACCATATAGAAACATTCTTTCCAGTCCCCCATTTTACAAATAAGGAAAAGAAGGACCAGAATTTTTAAGCTTTTGCTTGTAGTAAGGAAGTCAGTGCCTCAGAGAGCCTGAGGCCTGTGTGTTGGCCTAGTGGTTTTTCATTTTTCATGCCTTCTCAAGTATATAGAGTTAAAAGCTAAATGGAGAAGCAAAAAGAACTATCACCTAGAGCATCTCTTAAATTGTGTTTATATTTCATAAAAAAGAAGTAGGTTAAAATTTAGATAGAAACAAATTTTGTGAGGTTATCTTTCCTCTAACTTTACAGAATTGAAAAACAAAAATGATGGGAACTTCCTCAACTTTATATTTAATCTTCAAATGTTCTTTTTTTTAATTTCAGCATATTACAGGGGTACAAATATTTAGATTACATATATTACCTTTGTCCCATCCAAGTCAGAGCTTCAAGTGTGTCCATTCCGAGACGATGCTCACCGCACCCACTGGGTGTGAATATACCCATCCCATCTACCCGATACCCGATGAATGTTACTACTATATGTGCAATTAGGTGTTGATCAATTAAAACCAATTAGATGGTGAATACATGCGGTGCTTGTTTTTCCATTCTTGTGTACTTCACTGAGTACAATGGGCTCCAGCTCCATCCAGGGTAATACAAGAGGTGCTAGATCACCATTGTTTTTTGTGGCTGAGTAGAACTCCATGGTATACATATAGCACATTTTATTAATCTACTCACGTATTGATGGGCACTTGGGTTGTTTCCACATCTTTGCAATTGTAGACCCGAGCAGATTGACAGGTGCCATATTGCTTCCTGTTCTCCTTCCCTTTCCCTACCACAGCTGCCGAAAGAGACAATTTAGTTACCACCCGGAGGCATCTGCAGGGAACAGGACCTTTCCTTTTGGGGCCCTACAGCGGGCTGAGCGGTACTCAGACTATGAGCTCCCTACCCGCCAGCCCTCCCAGGTGCTCCTTGCCTGGTGACTCCAGGAGAGTGGGACAAATCCCAAGGCAAAGAGACATTGATCCAGCTTGTACACCCCATGGGTGACTTAATCTTCAAATGTGTCTGCACTTCTATTTATTATTTTCTCCTTTCTTTTGGTTACAGCAGAAGAGAGTTTCTTAGACCTGTTCAAAACAACTGTCTACTTCATCTCACCCACCCAATAAGAACCTTCTGTGTACTCTAACTTTCTTTCCTATATCATATTCATTTACCCTCTCTGGAAAATTTCTCTTGTGGTTATTTAAATACATATAAGCCTTTCCCACCATAAAGAAAGTGTTTGAACACCCTGCCATTTCCAGCAACTGCATTGACTAGCTCCTCTTCTTCATAGCCACCATGAAAGAATAGTTTATATTTGCTATCTGTATGTCTTCACCACTCACTAACTTCTTAAACTATTAGAATCTGATTTATAGAACTTAACTCAAGTTGTTTGGAAAGCATCAGTGGTCTCTTTATTATTGTACCCAATGAACTCTTCTCAGTGATATTCTTCCTTCATCACTCTAGCATCTAATAACTTTTACCATCTGTTCTTCAAACTTTCTTCTTCACTAACATAACTAACTCTGCTATTCCATTGTGAATCCACATTTTTGGTTTCTTCTTTTTTAATGTCATTTTTTGGCTCCACTTCCCAAACATGTGTATTAAATATTGATCTTCAGAGTTCTTTCCAAGGCTTATCTTCGTCTTACATTTCCTGAGTGCAGTCATTTATTACCACGGTGGCTTAAATAATTATCTGTATCCTGATGGCTTCAATCAAACAGCCATATCAGTGTTGATGTTCAAACCTAAAAATCTAGGACTTTTTTGCCATGTCCAGCTGTATGTTTTACAAACTCCATGAATCATGATCATAAAAATGAATACAATTTCCCTTTTTAAAGGTGCTCCTATTATTGAGAACCATCTTTTTACCACCATCATTCACACCAGCTCTTTCCATCACAATCCGCATGAATAACTTACAAAACCTCACTTATTCAACTTGCATATATATTTTCTAAGAACATAGGATATTCATTTAATTCCCTGGATTAACTCAGCACATTTCTAAATAATCCCACTCTCTCTGGTCTTGCTTCTCTCTAATCCACATTTCACGGGGAGATCAGAATGATCTTTTTAAGTGCAAATGTAACTATGTAGCTCTGTTTCATAAAGCCTTTCAATGATTCCCCACTGTGTTTAAGGTAAAAAGCCATAGATCATAGTGATAGTTCGTAAGAGTTTCTGTACCCTTGTCTTTCCAGGTTACTTCTAATCACTATCTTCTACTACAAAATAGAATCATACTAAATGTTCTACAGATCTTTAAATGCTTCATACTTTCTCTGAAGTCTGTCCTGTTGCTTATGAGTCCTGTTTGGAATACATTGTGCCCCTTCTTTTCATAAGCTATACCTGCTATGTGTTACCCTAGAACACTGAGGTCCCTCTCCTTTAGTATGTAGTATATAACACAGTGTATTTACTGATTTGCCTGTCAACTCTAAAATATACTATTAACTTCATGATGTCAGGATCATGCTTTTCTTGTTGTTCATTGTTTACCTGAAAACTAGTATAGTGGCTGGCAATAATAACATCTAGGTAAATGTTTATGGAATGAGAGAATATTTGATCTCTGCAACACCAGTCAGATAATTAAAGTCTATATTTGTTTTTCTATTTTATATTGTCAAATGTGTTATGGAATATCCTTAGGAAATGAATATATATGGGACATGATACCCTGGATACCACCATTACTATTATCCTTCTTATGGGAAGTAGGTAGGACTATCTGATTGTTCCTAATGGTTTTAAGCTGGTATGCTGAATGGTCCATGCCACAGCTAGAATAAAGTTTGTCTCTCTCTTGTAAGTAGTATTAAAGGTCAGTATGTGAAGATCATAAATTAACAGTTTATTTTTATGCAAATATAAATAGCAACAGAAGCTGTTTATTTCAAGTTTCTCTTTGAACATTTCACTAACTTACTTTATCAACGTAATTAATAAAAAAAACCCCTGTATATAAGCATTGAGAAAATGCAAATAAGAACATGTTTGTGTGGGGGATGGGTTGTACGTCATCATGTGCTTTTAATTTTTAGCCTAAATAAAAGAGTAAAACATGTGAGAATTCAACCCCTAAGCTAGCTTTCAACCACCAACCCCTAACAACAACATCTGAGGCCACCTTATAGCAAATGACAGGAAGACTTTCTCTTCTTTTCCCCATCACTGAGTAAATTGCAAAATTTGAAATCCTAGACTGTTTAGGGATTGGAGTTTTCCACCTCAGGCAAAGGACTAAAGACTGAATGAAATAAAGAAGACTGAAAACTTGACTAATCTTCTTCTCTTGCTGTCTCACTATTTGTTTCATTGGGATTTTAAAAAATCAAATTTACTCTAATTCTGGGAGGAGAGAAACATCTATCTTCTTCATATCCCAGAGTGATAGTGCTGACCTTTTATATTATTGGCAAGTATTTTAGTTATGTCATTTCATACCATGATAATTTTTGTGTATTATTTATTCAAGAACAGACGGGGGAGAGAATTTGTTTTCTTTTCACACCAATTACAAATGTCATCTCCCAATGTATCTTTTTACCCCAATTTTAACCAGGGAAAGCCCAGATTTTGACAAATATAGTAGTTCAATAATAAGCAAAATTATGTTTGATACCAAATACCATTCAGCAATACTTATATAGTACCTACTAAATTCCAGACACTGTGCTAGATCTTTGTGCCATCAACTGAAAGAGATATTTGTTTGCTTTTGAGGGGTTTCTAGTCCAGAGCGAGAATTTGAATGTGAAAACCAAATTACGGGGTTTCAACTTGAAAAAATACCAAGAAATGCTATAATAACAATTGTAGTTGACATGCGTTGAAGTTTTACTAAACACTTTATTGAAGGTGTATAAAGCTGTGGTATCAGTTTTCAGTTTAAAATTATGACAAGAAAATATTGATATTTATAAAAGTAGCATATATATTGTTCCATAATCACTTTGAATTTACAGCTAGAGTAATATGCTTAAAGAGGATAAGTGATATGTCTAATATTTTACAGCTTGGGAGTTGGAAAGCCATAACTTTAGTCTTGCACGACTTGTTGTAGAACCTCTATTAATCATTTAAATTACTTAACTACTAAATCATTTCAACTTACTAAATTAATGTTCATCAGATCCTTTTTGTTGTTAATAATTTGGAAGTTTTGTCTCAAGTTCTGAACTTCTTTTGCTCTTTTATCATTAAATATCTTTAAAATAGCAAACGTTATTGTATTACACACATCTACTAACAGATGACTTTCACCTAAAATTTGAATTATCAGACATCAGACGTATATCTAATTCATTTCGACATGTCAATCTTAACATGGCACCTAATATGAAGGGTCTTCTCAATAAATGCCTGGTGGAAAATGAATGTTTCACTAGAAATACCTACTTTAGTTTTGTTATTATAAAGCCATCTTTCCCTAACCTCTTTTTTTTTGCCTAATAACAGATAAAATAAAAGTAAAGATATTCATCTAAGTATGGGAATCATTTGATAATGACTAAGGGGATCTGGAGCTTTGAGAAAAGGAAACAATCAAGATAAATATTAAGAAAAAAGTGTAGATACATTGAAGCAAAGGAGTAATAGATTTAATATATTGACTTTTGCAAGACTTGTTATATTACAGAAACAAATGGATTGATAAACAGGAATAATATAGTCTAAGCAAATTATTACAGGGTATTTTCAGTAAATGAATAACTAAGGAATAGTTTAAATATTTCTAAAAATTGCATCAACTCTCTGTGTGTCTTTATGCATGAGTGTGTGTTTGTGTTTAAAGGTATTTTTTTCATCCCACTAAAAGTTAGAAATCTAAGAAAAAAAAGAAGAAAGAAATTATTAGAAAATAAGATATTACTGCATCTATATTTTTAGGCTTAGTATATTCAGTCAATTTCTGACCTCTATACATTTCTCTAAGATGACTATTGACCACAGAAATTACCTTTCCCTTCAAGGTAATAATTAAAAATGTGAATTCCCTTTTTTTCCTGTTTGTACACATCTGCTGCAAACTTTATCTCCTCCTAGTATCTAACAGTTGCTCAAAATTCAAACTCTGTTTCCTAATAGCCCATAGACATACAAGACTCAGGTCCTCCATGTGCAGATGGAAGATGTCAATGGGAAATGGCAGGAACAGGATGAAAGTGATCTCATGAAACAATTTCATCTCCTTACCACCACTGAGCCCATATTGTGTTTCCAATAATTTTATGCAGTTTATATGTCCTCTCCTCTTCTATTCTCTCCCTACCAAGAATAGTGTCTTTACTAATAAAAGGCCTGACTCACAAATGGACCAGAATGGTCTTCCTACTAGACCACGAAATATTTGTTTTGCTTGAAACAGTCTTTTATTATTATATAAACATAAGGGTTATTGTCTAATAACTTACCTAACAGGATGTTATTATACTTGACAAAACAGAAATGTCTTCCTATTCCTAGACACAAAAATGAAAATGAAGTAGAGAAAGGTGATTTGGAGCTAAACGAATAGCTGATCAACTGAATTATATGCAATACTTAAAGAATTCTTATTTTCCTCACTGTTACACTAGCCTATACATTTCTGGAAAAAAAAAGTCTGGTCCCATTAAATATCAGGAGCTGTTTGCCATGTTATCTTTTAGAAATTTTGAAGATTTACTATATTTATGTCACCCTTGAAACATTACTAAAATTTTCTTTTTTCCACATCTCTAGTCATATCTCTCTTATATTGATCAATTGGGGTATGGATTCAGAATAATACAAATGTAAAAATATTAAGTAATTTTAAATAAACATATTAAAAATGCATCACACTTCTTATTGGTCTATTAATAAATTTAATTACCTGGAATTCAGGATGTTGAGTAATCAGTATTAATTTTATTGTATTATTTACACCCACTGGTATTGCTTTGTTTTTATAATGATTTTAGTAGCTTTATTTTTGGAACATCTATTTTGTGGCATACAAACTTCACATCTGGTATAAAATGTTTGAATATTTTAATATGTAAGGAAAGCCTAAGAGTATGATTAAGAAATTATGTTTTTGTGTGATTGGGATTTTCCATATATCATTCGTGTTTATTGTTTTGAAGAAAACAGTATATGTTTATTTATAAACCAATCAATTTAAGAAGATTATTTTCAAATTTACTTATATTCTTGCTTTTGAGAATCAAAAGTACTTTAGGACCCAGGATTCCTTTAGTATCTATGCAGAGTTTGCACTTTCCACCTGAAATCCACTTGTGATAATTTGCAACAGATGCAAATACCGGGGTTCAGCAATTTATGGAGTTGGTACAATTATTCAATTAACTCTGCTTCTAAAACTTTCCAATGCACTGTTTAGGAGACTGGAGACCTTCAGTCTAAAAAATTAACCGCCTGTTTTAACTAGAATTCAGCAAAAAATCCATACTATTATATTAATATTAAAGAAACAATAGTAGAGAGGGAGGATAAAATATAGTTTGAATTTTAAAGGACATATAACAGAATGCTAGAGAATGAAATACAAATATGTGTGGTCCTATTCTGACCTACCACCACAGGAAAGAAATTGAAACATGTAGAAAGTGCTTATCATTTATTAAAAAAGTGGCTTTAGCAAAGCTTCCTTACAAAAGTAGAAATATTCATTAACATAATAAATAAAAATAACATAAGAAGAAACATCATGTGAAATAAAAGACTAATCAAATTGATATGTACAGTATTGACCATATCAAATAACTTGGCAGTTGAAAGATTCATGTTCCAAATTTAATACTAGAGCCATAATTAGAAATGTTGGTAAATGAACATAAACGTTATTTTAAAAAAGTAACTGGGGATTGAATATATAACTGAAAAACCAGTTATGATTGCAAAAGTAATTGAAAGCTAAAAAAAAAAATTACAGAATTTCAAGGTAAGGTAGTAAAGTCCAATAACAGCATATTGTTTTACAGTAAGTAACTCAATTCACAAACACAAAGATAAGCCCAGAAAATTTTCAAAGAAAATAATTAACAAAGAGGCATAATTTTATACAATAAATTTCCAGAACTAGCACAGAGGGAAAGTTGATGCTTGAGTCAGCTCATGATACCATCCTGACCTTCTTCCATGCTTCCCCCCAAAAGAGTATCTTCTTAAAGTAGAAAAATCCTGAAAATTAATGTGAATAAATCCATATTTGGACAGAATCAGACTGAGGGAAAAAATAGTAGCCTAATGCCATGGAGTTCTACTCAGCCACACAAAAAAAAGTGGTGTCTAGCACCTCCTGTATTATCCTGGATAGAGATGGAACCCATTCTACTAAGTGAAGTATCACAAGAATGGAAAAGCAAGCACCACATTTACTCACCATCAAATTGGTATTAACTGATCAACACTTAAGTGCACATATGGTAGTGACATTCATGGGGTGTCAGGCAGATGGAAGGAGGAGGGGGGGATGAGTATATGCACACATAATGGGTGTGGTGCACACTGTCTGGGGGATGGACACACTTGAAGCTCTGACTCCGGTGGGGAAAAGGCAATATATATAACTTAAACATTTGTACCCTCGTAATATGCTGAAATAAAAAAATAGCAACTTAACATGAAAGCAAATAAAAACCTCAAAGAGTAGATTTCTCTGTCAATTAATTTAGTGGAGCTTAAGCTAATGCTATTTGGTCAACCATAAAGGTGAGGAAAACTGAAAAGAAAATCGACCTATCCCTAACAATAAAGAAAACCATAGCAACAAGAACTGATAAAATAACAAAGGATGATATAAGACATACTCTTAAAAGGAAGTAAAA